>JAZGVS010000594.1:0-13533 GCA_037356235.1 Bacterosira constricta
ATCATCATCATCATCATCATCATCATCATCATCATCATCATCATCATCATCATCAACTTCATCGCTGATGTACGACGCAGACTTGTTGATGTCACTATTGCTGTCACTTCCACCTCCTTGCTTTGTCACATCCCCATCCCCTGATACATCCATGGCATCAGACATGAAACCATTATCTTCCGCATCACTATTATTTAACAACTTGCCAACATCAATGTCCCCATCATTATTATCAGAATTCTTCTCTTCTTCGTCACTGCTGCTATCATCCCCACCACTGCGAAACGGATGGATACCACCCAGTGGATCATCGTAGACATAATCGTTGAATCCACGAGGAAGTTGAATAACTGAACCAAATTATTTGGCAATCCCACTGTTGACACTAACAGAAGATGTTGAATCATCATTATTGTCCAAAGATTCCAGATCCATCAATGACACCTTGACGGCGGCTATGACCCACTGGTTGGCCATCCTGCAAATTGTTGCCACCATTGGCAGAGGAGGGAGGCAAACTCAACGCCTCCACTATGCTAGCTGCTATATCTAAATCATTATTCTCGTCCATGTCAATTTCACCCACAATTACTCCGCCAATGGCTGGGCAGTCGCTGTCACAATTGTCATTGATTGCACCAGACAACATCATGATTTGATCACGGCTGACCAGATTGTCAGAAAACAATGATCCATCTATACCACCATTGTTGTTTGTGTTTCCCTTTATCTTCCTTTGTCAGATAACCTCTCGTCGTGCCTTGATCCTCGCCTGTTGGTAGTCTTGTGATTAGAATATGATTAGGGAAGAGATATATAGTTATGCAGATAATATATTTGTGTAACTAAGTTCTCTAGAAGGTTGGTTAACAAAGTGCAAAAAAGTAGGCTTTTATGTGTTTATACCAACCCCTACCTCAGACCTAGGTCTGACCTCATTGAAATGACGGAATTTTCCATTGATTGTTTCCTTCTGGCTGCGTCAATGATATCGCGATGGGATAGCATCATGTGCTTGGGCATGAGTTTCCTCTTGGATGCCACAAGTTTGGGACGCTTCCTCCGACCAAGCGTATCCTTCGATGGTTGGTATGCTGGATGAGAAGCACATATGGTAGATGGGTGTACTTTTTTTAGTGCCCACGTGGTGTTCACACCTACGGTGCTAGGCGCTTTTTCCCGATGGCTAGCGGATGTGGTGGGGGTGGGCTTGTCGTGATGTAAAGTATACAAACTAAAGTACAATGGAAACAATAGGGGTGGCAGGATAACTGAGTGGTCTAATTGACGAGTTATTGAAATATTTGGTATAGACAAAAAAGGGGGGGCGCTGCTAGCGGACCCGGTTCTGATGTCGTGGTGATAACATTGTGAGCACTCACTCTTCCTTTGCGGCTGGCTTCTTATTGCCATCAAGCTTCGAAACATTGAGGCGCGCTGTCTTGGAGCTCACTCGCTTGGGGTTGAAGGCAAGGTTGTCAGTGGCCTTGACAAAGGCGACCCATTCCTTTTGTGAGGCGGGCGAGAGGTCGTTGATGGCGGTATACTGGAGCTTGCACCTGTCGCCCCCCCCTGCAGGTTGCGCCCTCCCGCAGGAAGCCTCCACAAGGTGCTTCAGCAGTGTTGGTGAGGGTGGGGGTGGGCATCCTCACGCTCATGGGTCGCCAGCTTTCTTGGAGATTTGCTCGACCATGGTCTGGCGTTTCTTGTCCTTGTTGGGCGTGATGCCAAGTGCCGCGGGGGCGCTGCGTTTGTTGCCGATGAGACGCTGAATGAGTGCGTGGCGTAAACCGGTCCTTGCTCTGATCCCAGATGGTGCATCCGCCAGGGACCTCACCGCCCTGATCAAAGTCTTGGAGTAGGAGAATGTTGCGTTGGTGGATCTTCTTGGCGGCGGCCAGGTAGGTTTGATCGATGGAGGCAAAGTCGTTCTGCAAAGCGTGGCAAATGTGCTTGGTCTTCTTTGCATCCTTAAGTACCAAGCAAGCCACAATGTTGAACATGTGGTAGAAGGTGTAAGGGAGCCACCGAGCCTCTGCGTACGAGACGCTGAACTTGCGCCTGAAACGTGTTGCCTTGAAAAGGAACGGAGCCTCTAGTTGAAAGAGGACCGTTCAGTCTGCTGCGAGTTGGGTTGGGGGAGCAGATCCTCCCGTTCCACCTCGGCAATAGCCTGAATGAAACTCTGCATGTTAGAAAAGAACGTGGTGGCGCCGAGCAGTCCTTCAACACGGGTGACAAAAGAGACAGAGGTGTTGAGTTGTTTGCTCATCTTTCATACTTCCTCGCCCAGAATATCTTCAGCGGTGCGCTGCGATTCTAGGTTGGTTCGGGATAACTCATCGGCCGTATAGCCTTCCAAAGATGGGAGCAGAGAAGCCATAGTCCAACCAACCTTGAGGACCGCATCTGCAAGATGTCGAGTGGGGTGGTGCGGAACTCGCTTTGGATCTACTATTATGCGATGGAGACCACGGAGAGAAGAGGTAAGTTAGTGGCCCTTGCCGCGTCATCGGTAATTTCTTCAGTGAGCCTCTCCTCCGTTGATTGGATCTCATCCACCAGCATCTGGTTCTGAGTTTTTGTGCTCGTGAAGTCGAGGATATCCAAACCGTCCTGGTTGAATATGGGACCATACGCGGCGCCGTTGCAGGTGTTGCCCAATGATAGCGATAGGTGCCCCTGTTTGTAGGAGATGACACTGGCGCTTGACTTGCTGGTGGCGATGGTGCCGCTTACAGACTCATTGTCGTCGAGAAGGTCGATGGATGTTTGCTGCTGGCGAACGATGGGGTGAGATGTGCCGCTGTTGTGGGCTGATTGCATCTGGATAGTGCTGAGTGGGTCTTTGGACGGTGCCGCATTGCCTGGTAATCCCTGGGGGATGACGGCCAGGTTGGTTGATGCTGACGTTTCCATGTCTGCCTTCAGTAGGTTGATTTTGGGTGCTATCTCCTCCTCAGTGTCGTCATCAAGCGTGTGGATGGTGGTTGCGGCCGAATCTGCCCATTTTCGACCCGGTTTGAACTTGGGGCAGTAGTCACTAAGATCTTTCACGTTGGCGGCGATGAGTGCTTGGGCAACTGGGTTGAATGCTGTGAGGAGGTCCGGCCAGAGCACTGTGTCGTTGGACTGGACTGCCAGCGCAGGGTTGTTTGAACCTGCCGATTTCTCGGAGACAAGTGGCAGTCCAAAAGGGACAAATCAACTGACGGTCACTTTGGCAATGACGAAGTTGGTATCTGCCTTTGGGCAATGGTCCTTGAGGAGGACCAGCGAAGAAGATCCGCTTCGACGACAACCACAATGCTTTTGAAGGCGGCGGATGTGATGTACCAAAACTTAGGGAGTTTTGGGTGGTCGGATGCTGTGCCAAAGATGATCTCAGTGACTTTTTGGCGCGATCGAGCTTTGCAAGCGATGTTAGGACAATTGATATCATGCTCATGGTGCTTGTGTGGATGAGCAATGCGCAGGCGTCGCCGTTAGTTGCAGTTGCAGCTTCCAAGCATTTCTTGTCTGTCATGATTGACATAAAGTTCGTTGCAGTCGCAGCGGCTTTGTCGGAGGCTGTGCGGGACTCACTGATGCGCCCACCAACTGCTAGGGCAGCTGTGGTGGTGATTGGGACCACAGAGTTGATGGCTGAGGTAGAGAGAGTGTCGGAGGAAAGAGATGGTGGTGAGTAAAACGGGTGTAATACTGCGGTCAAGAGTTCTCAACAGAGGAATTTGTAGCTCGTAAGGTATATACCAAGGCTAGGAAAAGGAGAGTAGTGCCAAATGTGACGCAGGGCATGGTGATGTTTCCTTTCAAAACACATCAGAGACGGTCAAGTTGCATGGAAGTGGAAACGATGCATGCCAGGGTCGTGCGACGATAAAGGGCGCACTGGCCTGTCAAGCGCAGACAAATATTCGTGGAAACCGCGGAAGAGCCCGAGAGGGAAAGCCCTGAGATTCTTATCAAGTGGATGCCAGACGTCCGAGGACGCCCCATAGACAGCACATCAGCATTTCTCCCAGGAAAAACCACGAATGACCTGACCCGTATCCCAAGGAGGTGCGTACAAAGTTTACCAGTGGAGTTAGACATGATGTAAGAATGGATAAATGTTCTTCTTCTTCGTAGGAAGCAGTACGCTATCAGTTGGAAGACAATCTGGGGATCGTTCAAGGATTTTATGAGCATGGGATGTGATGTGATGTGAATCAGGATCAGGATATTAGCATGATGACTGGTATTGACAATGGACGAGGAATCAAAGCTTGTAGTGGTGGTATTTCATCCACGGCAATGGGTGCCTTTAGAGGATATTCTGCTGCTTGTTCCATTAGGGCAGGGCCATTGTCGCAACCAGGATTACCATCTGTTTCGGATGTGATGGTGGTACTATTGCAAGCATCCACCAATGCTTGACATATTATAATGATGTGACCCATGTTTCCCTTTCAAAAGATGGTCTTGGGAGCTGGAATGCCTTGCTGCTGCTGGAGCAAGGCGGAAGAAGCATCCGATGGTTTGTTGGCTTGAACAGCCTCAGCATATGTCATGCCAATATCAATTGCAACTCCTTCTCCTCCTTCTCTCTCTTGGCATTCTTTCTCCATTGTCGTCATATTGTTGGTTGTTTCGGCGAGTGATTTTGAGAGAGCTGCATTGGCACTGAGAGACGTTAGTGCAGGAACATAATNCAACAGGTCACCCAACAGGATAACCAAACCCAACTAAAAAACTAGACGTATCCCCATCCAATCTTAGCACCAACAATTCCAACGCCAGCACCCGCTCCTCACAATTCTTGCAATAATTCCTCTTGATCTTGACCCAATACATCCTGGAGTGTGTAGATGTTGGAATCTAATAGGTCCTTGAGGGGCGAGGAAAATCTTGTTGTGAATGATGTTGTTGTGATGTTTGCGGCTGGATGACACGAGGGCGGTTATGACGAATCGAACGGGACCGCGGGTGGCGCTACTGGTACTGGCTGTGGACGCGGCGGTGGCAGATGATGCAAGACTGATGGCAATGGCACTGGAGAGGATGTCATCGCTTTGCCGGTGGTGGTGGTGGTGGCGCCAGCGTTCCACCGGTGGTATGCCACACTAAGAATGTTCGGGATTGCCAAGAAGATAAATGAGCACAAATAGCTATAGTAATCAGTCATTTAGTTACGCTTGTACACAAACTCGAAACCAAATTCCACATATCGTAGTCTTTATTGTTTATCCCCTTCTTCAAACACATACTCTATCACAAAAACAACATCTTTACATATACCTAGCAGGCAGCAACAAGTTATGAAATAATTGAATGGGCCAGATGCACTTTGCGCCTAAAATCACGACAATTCGCTAACATATCCCCAATGGCATGTTGATCTGCATTCCTCCTCAAAATCCGTCCATTCATCAAATACTTGCATGAGACCTTCAAAGATAGTTAAAGGGTATGTTAGGGTTAGGGTTAGGGTCATTGCGATTGTCAACATTCACAACAGTCAAGCCCAACAATTCAGTTCCATTGTTGTGGGAAACAGCTCCAACCTTCCATGAATTTATAACGGGGGTCCAGCTAATTTTGAGCGTTCCTGATTCTCCATCTTTTGCAGTATCAATAGATGAAGCCACATCCAGATCACCACCCGGAGTTATCCGCACGGTCCAGGACTTATATTGTCCTGTTCCATCGTTATCATATCTGTGGACGTACACTCTCCATTCACCATCCATGGGCAATGCAACTTCGACCACCTCATCATTGCGATCTTTTGCGCTGACTGCAACAGGCTGGTTAATCGGGTCAACAAGGTAGAGTTCTAAATCCGCAGAAAAAGAGAGAACGGTATCATTTTTGAGAGAGCCGCCCTGAAAAGGGCTGCCCCAGAAAGCATGAACGTGTGTACGTAGTACTCTAGTGGGACGACATAACCCGACTTGATGTACGCTGGTTCAAGTCCATGGGCGAACGCTGCATAACTGCCATACCCAAAAGTTACATCGAAGCTAGCAGTATCAGCTTCACCAGTTCCATCTACTTCATTGGGGTAAACAAGGGGGAAACGATTGTCAACATTCACAAGAGTCAATCCCCTCAAGACGCCTTTGCCGGTATGCGAGACAGCACCAAGGTGCCATGCATCTTTAGACACATTTTTCCAGCTGGTGGTGACCAATTTTGTTGCTCCTACTACTGCCGACTCGGGAGCTGAAACTGAAACCTCCATATTCCCACCAGGATCCAACGGAATAATCCACGAGTACACATCATATGCAGTGCTAGGACCGTCCGTGAAGTATCCATAAACCTGGAGTGTCCAAGTACCATCCATTGGTAGAGTGACTTCAACCACCTCATCAGTAGCAAAGTTTCCACTCGATGCAGCAAGATTATTTTCCGGATCGCAAAGATAGATATCAAGATTGATCACTGAATTTGTGACAGAGCCTGGTGGTAGTGCTACCGCGAAGAAGGCTGCCTCAGAAACCTCAAATACATGAAACTGGAAGTCATTCTGAGCGACAGTACCTGAAGTAACAGTTGCTTCTACAAGTCCATGTGCTGCAGCTTCATATGTGCCATTGTATCCGAATGATACATCAAAGTCTGCAGTACCATATTCCCCGGCCCCAAATACCTCACTTGGGAAATCAATAGGTGCACAAGCACAACATGCTTCATTGGCTGTCAATCCACCATTGGTATAACTTTCGCCAAATTCAGAGCAACGGTCAGGATTAGCTGCATACCAAAGGCAACTGTTGGTTATCCACTTCTTGCTATCAATGGTGTTGAACCAGCCTTCAGGTGTATCAACACAAGTTCCTGGTGCTGGAGATGGAACATCATCTTCCCATTCAGTGATGAATGTGTTGATCCAGTCGAAGCCTACACTAACGCGTGCATACACTGGCGGTCCATTAAGAAGATGAAATGTTTTGAATACAAGTAAGTAAACTAATGATCAGGTACGAGTTTTTTTCAATAACTGGCACAACAGCATCACATCAACAAAATTTACCAGCAGGAAACCCAGGCAGAGCACAGCCGGCACCCGAAGAGGTGATGCCTACCTGTTTATTGGTGACCGAATCAATAATAGGACCACCCGAATCACCCTATAGAAATGTTTGGGGAGTGTAATTGGGCAAAGTTAATAAGGGCAAATAATGCATAAAAGAAACAAATCTTTTCGCTCTCCTTCATGATAACAAATAGTTCTCTTACCCGGCAGGTGTCTTTTCCTCCTTCTGGAATGCCAGCACAGAGCATACTGTCTGTGATAAAATCAGGAGGATAATTACCACAGGAGGGCATGTAGTCAACAGTAGCTTCTTGTAGCGTGTTTGTAACTAACCCCCCACCACTTATTAGACCGCCAAACCCAATCACGGTAAGTGCATGGCCTTGGCCGTCATCCAGGTTCAACTCATCCGTGGGTGTATCCAGCTCAACAATATAATCCTTGTATTTCTCTGTACTCCACTCCAATTTGATGACCATAAAGTCATAGTCGAAGATAGAGTTGTGATTAAAGCAGGGGTGTGTGATGTACTGCTTGACAGGGATGTGCTCGAGGTTGCTGAATTCATTAACATCTTCACTGTCCACATTGATTTGATGCAAACCAAGAGTTACAACATCCGAGTCTGAGTCCCCTTTGCAATCTGAGGGGAAAAAAGTATAACATATCAGAGGTATGAAAGATGACGAGAATGAATATCAATACTTTTAATTCACAATTAAAGAAAAACTCACGAGCAGCACTTAGGATCAAATTACTTGCAATGAGAGTGCCAGCGCATCCGTTCAAATAGGCAAAAAACTGGATCATCCACATTGTCAGAAGCATGCGTGAGACTTTGCGCTGTCGAGATGAAAGAAGAACGCGTGACCTACCCATGATTTCTTACCTTATACTTTCTTGCAAGATCGACATCTGTTCCTCCAACAATCTCATTAAGTTTTGGTCCTTCACTCCTCGCAATATTATTAGCAGACAAATTGAGGGAATCCAAAAAGTTATTCTTGTGGGACTTCTTGGATGGATTGTTCTTCTTTCTTGTGGCCGCAATCACACGCAATTCGGATTTCAGAGTAAGTGGTGAATCAGGGCACCAATCAGCCTGAGCAATAAATGAAACGCAACAGAAAATTTCGTATTATGGTGAGAAATTTCAAAATATATCGCTCAAGGCCTCATAATATTAGACACATCACTAACAGCTGTTTCCTTGCCGCTCTTGGTGTCGCTCTTGCTTGACATCTTGCTCGCCTTCGCCAAGTGACTCATATCATTCACTGCGCCTTCAGATTCCATCATTGACACTGCCATGGAATCTGGATCCACGCCAAAGTTGGATTCCTCGAAGATAGGACCTGCGTCAGATGAGGTTCGTAGGAGGCGGCGCTTTTCAATGTCCTTGGTGATTTGGTGATGGAGTTGGGCATTTGATAGGACTGCTAGACTCGCGCCAACGCTGACGAATAGGCCAACATGCGAAAACTTCATGATGTTTGTGTTCGTTCGATTGAGCGGAGAGTGAGACTTTGATGCGGAAGTGGTCTCGATGTCGAATTGTGAGATGAGAAGACGAATCGTCCGATCAAGACACGTATATCATATCAGCCCAAGCGACCGAGAAAAGATAGATGGTCGTTTTATCTTGCATTCTTCCCTCTTTAGATATCTTCTAACGGGCGATTTCATTGGAATGAATCTCAATTTGATAGTTTCTCAGGAACCTCAGAAGACCACGAAAAACTGGAGGGAAATTAGATATTAGATCATATTATCTGTAATTTAATTCCTATGTATTCCTGTGGCCTTTCTCTTCTCTGAGCTGACTCTGTTTCAAGTAGGAAATAGGACCGAGAAAAGATATCTATCTATCTAGATGGGCGTTATCTTGCCTTGCTTATTGTATCTTAACTGGCGATTTCATCGGAATGAATCTTTTGATAGTTTCTCTGAGTTTCTCAGGAAGAGAAGCATCATGACGTGATCATGAGGTCATTGTGGCGATGGGTATGGTAGACGAGATACTGACAGGACGATGCCATCTGTATCCTGGACGGATGTATGTATTTCCTGTTGTACTTCAAACAGAGTCAGAGAAGAGATAAGTGACAGGGATCAGAAATACAGAGGAATTTGATTGGATAAATATCTAATTTTCCTCCAGTTTTTCTTGGTCTTCTGAGGTTCCTGAGAGACTATTGTATCAAATTGAGATTCATTCCGATAAAATCGCCAGTTAAGATAAGGAGGGAAGAATGCTCGAGATAACGCCCATCTATCTACTCACAATATTTTTCATATTTTCTTTGCGCTCACACTCCCATTCCTTCATCACTTGTTTTCTATTTGAACAATGCAAATGATCACTTTCCTACTCTCAGTAGTTCTATTGCTTCTACCATCCCATCCCACTCGCGTGCTCGATGCAGCATCCATCAACGAATGCAAGCGTGATGAGGAGGTGTACGATAATGGTGACCATGTAGACAAGTTTCTAAGGGACAAAGGTGAAGGCGAGAACGATGGCGAGGTGTACCATGGCGACTACGACCATCAGTACGAATTCAAAATGGAACTAGCATTATCCCACTATGCTGACACCAGAGCGCAGGATCTGCTGGAACGGACACTGCTAGTGGGAGAGATCACTCCGGACATGGAGTTTTGTTCCAATGGCAACTTAGTAGCGAACAGCAACATCAGAGATCAGGTGGAAATTGCACTTGAACTGTTGGAACATCAGGTGCATGTTTTATACGATGTACATTTTGGAACAGAAGATGAGGTTTACGATGGCAATATTGAAGAAGATGAACTGCTAAAGAACGACCCGGAACTCAAAACCATCCTCTATGCAATTGAAGATGAAACCTTGCAAAACGAGTTATACGATGATATTGAATATGAGGCTGATCTGAAGGACGAGCTTGACCCGGATCTTTGGCACAAATACAAATATTGGGAGCTACATGCCTACTTCTCGTGTGAACGTATCTTTGCTGAAAGTCGACCTATGTATGACACTGAAAAGTGGAATACTCTGCATCAATTTTATCATGAATTCACCAGTGAGGACAAGGATGACCGATCATATGACGATGACAATCCAGAACGTACCTATCAATTCAGTACTGAATCATTTGATCCTCCAATAGAACCATTTCAAGCAGGGGGGACAAAGGGACGTGGCATCAGGGCTGCGAGGGATATATCCCAAGGGGAGCTGGTGTTCCAAGCCACAAACAACACTGTCATTTTCACCCATGGACACACTTGGAGGAAGTTCTTATTTGCAATCGATGAAAAATATGGTTCTGGTACGACGTGCGATGTTTTGGCCTGGTCTTGGGTACAAACACTGGAAGAGGGTGGGCCGGCTGTGATCGTTGCCGACTTTGACAACGGATCATTGTTGAATGAGGGGCGTGAGGAAGAAGGACGATGGGAACTACCCAATGTTCGATGTGGGAAGGATGGAGATACCATATGTATGATGGAGTATTATTCAACGAAGGATGTAAAGGAAGGAGATGAGCTACTTTGTGATTACAGGGGATTTGCCATGTTGGATGGTTGGGCGGATTTGGGCGCCTGACACATCATGAAAATTCATGCCAAAACAGAAAGGCCGTGTGAATCATAAGGGACAGCCCCCAGCCTATCCTTCAGCAATTTTGGCAGCATTCTATGAATATACAGTAAATAAAGTAGAAGTTTTTAGTGGCTTGTTTTTAGGCAAACCTACAACTAGACATGTATGGATGCAGTGCAACACAAACGAGATGTTAGTTGAAGATGAATAATGAGCTACTTAGCCCTGGGATGCAAAATGTAAATGACATAAAGAGATGGGAGGTAGGAGAGGAAAACCTGCATCTTTTAGATAGGTAGAATTGGCACGTGCTCAGGGACTGGCTTTGTCAACAAGCCTCACAACTTAGTCAGTCAACTACAACGACCAAAGATACTCGCCTTCCGACTGACGTGACCTAAAATGGTACCTGCCCTCCATAGCTGGACCAACTCATTTTTGGGTACCTAGATGCTGCAATACTTTAAACTCGCCCATTCGTGCTGCCAGAGGAGACTCAGCTATGGAAATTTGTCATCAAACCAGGAGGTTATAATGTAAAACAGGGGCACAGCTCTTGGCCCATCCTCCCGCAATTTGGTCAGTGTCTACCAACACTGCCATAATGCCTTCAATTCTACTTCAAAGACTCTCCTGGGAACGTCGAGCAAATGAGAATGTCATGCATAAATCGAAGGCGATTAGCATGCAATTCGATTCGGCGGATTCAATTTCATCAGTTGAAGGCTGGATGATTTCTCGTGGGCTTGGTTGCTGGTTCGAACCATTCTTTTAATTTGGTACTTCGATTGATTGCACAGCCAAATTCTATCCGTTGTTTTGATATGCAATTTCAATTGGCAATAGAATGTAGAACTTAATAGTCTCAATCGTTTTGATCATGCAATAGAATTAGGACACTAAATTTAGTCCTACGATAGAATGATTTATATAATATAGAGAAGTAATGCATGCGTGTTTACGATCGTCACATCATGTATGACTGTTGAGTTTGCTGGTTGCTGTTTCCTCGCTGTTTCATCGAACAATACATCGGAACGATGCATCGATCGATACATCCATTGACACATCAAACCATACATCAATCGCTACATTGAATGATACATTGAATGATACATTGAATGATACATTGAATGATACATTGAATGACACATCGAACGATGGCCTCCTCTT
Source organism: Bacterosira constricta (assembly GCA_037356235.1). Classification (NCBI taxonomy): domain Eukaryota; phylum Bacillariophyta; class Thalassiosirophyceae; order Thalassiosirales; family Thalassiosiraceae; genus Bacterosira; species Bacterosira constricta. Next base: position 11,787 of record JAZGVS010000594.1, read on the forward strand.
CTCGTCCCATCACGCCGTCGTGTGTCGAGTAAAGAGCGAATGTGCACATGTCAAATGTACGTTGAATGAGCATACAATCAGTGCATCGCTATTTTTAAATGTATTGCAATATTATTAGTATGTTCTCAATGAAGCAACTTCAACTTTTAGCTAGATTATATTTTATTCTACTGCCTTGAATGTGATGGCCTTCCGCTAGCGAACGTCTGATACGAGTAGGAACAGAGAGGTATTTCATTTCGTTAGCATAAAAGAAAGAGAGAGAGGTATTTCATTTTGTTAGTATGAAAGAAAGAGAGAGAGGTACAAATTTAATTTCGTTAGCATGAAAGAAAACAAATTTAAAATGAAAATGGTACTAAAATTGTTTTCAATCCCAGCCTCTGCCCAGCCAAGCCCAAATTTGCCAATCTAACAAACTTAAATACCTAGCTGTGGTCTCCTGTCAAGGCACTGAAGAGACGGAAGGCATTTGATTTGTTAGAAGTAGATGACTGGGTGTAAATTCACGTTTAGATTATATGTTATTCTACTGCGTTGACCTTGAATGTGATGCCCGCTAGCAAACGCCTGATACGAGTATGGAGAGAAGATATTTAATTTCGTTAGCATGAAAGAGAGAGAGAGGTACAAATTTAATTTCGTTAACACGAAAGAAAACAATTTTAAAATGAAAATGGTACTAAAATTGTTTTCAATCCCATCCTCTGCCTCTGCCCAGCCAAGCCCAAATTTGCCAATCTAACAAACTTAAATGCCGAGATGTGGCCTCTTGTCCACACTTTTACTTTTACGTGAACAACAATGCATGAACTCACCTTGCATCCTCTGCACTAGACTATGGTCCTAGTATTGACGTTCCTTTCCTGGTTGGTATTTCTTGTACGGATCATATGCCGTACATGTTGGTCATGCACCACCAGTAGAGCATATTTTGCTTCTTGCCATTGTCCATCTTAGAAACAGAAGTCGTGGTAAAATAGCAATACTACCGTACCACTTCCAAGTCAATCTTGTTCACTGGATATGTTTCACACAAGCAAATAACCATGCTGCGATTTTTGATGCTATCTTCCAATGGACCGGCTAAGCCATGGTTTGGCAGTGTTGACTTTTGGAAGGATTCGATGAATCGAGCGTTTGGCCGGTCACCTACCTTGTGCGAATCTGTAACAATGATGAAGGTCTCAACGGAAGGGCACCGCGGTTCCGACGATTGGGCTGTTCACTGGCCTGTTATATTCGGATGACGGTGATGGGACATCGCTGAGATTTGTCTCTGGTTGGCCAATTTTTCGTAGGGAGTGATTGCAAATTCGTGGCTCGCTGTGGTGGTCCCGCCTCCTACTCGAAGAAAATTATGACCGTTTGATGGGTTAGTAGTTGGATTTGATTGGTGGATAGTGTTGGGGCGGTTGCAATATATTGCTATCGACGATGTTTTGCTAGCGGCGGACTGGGGTGGATTTTGCTAACAACTGCCATGGTGGAGGTCTGAGGCTGGGAGGGTGTTCTACCAGGTGACAAAACAGTACAGTAACCGTCACTAACTAAATAAGAAGAGTGCGTTAGCATATTAGCCACCTTAAGGGCGGCAGTGATCTGGCAGTGATGTCGTTTTTGTGAGCGTTTTTGCTCTAGCGTTTATCTATCGTAGGTGACACTGCTAGACTTGGGATTCTCCTTTTGGCGGGAAGGCATCGCCAAAAGGATCGCCAAGGCTCAAGTTCCATCGTGACTCCCATTT
>JAZGVS010000595.1:0-13398 GCA_037356235.1 Bacterosira constricta
CAAGGCTGGACAACGGTACACAAACTGGGGTTAGTACAACCACCACACTGGAACGGGATTTTGTGACGAGTTGTCCTCGCCCATCGCAGAAACAGATTACGTAGTCGATGATATTATCGTTGTCAAGGCTAGGCAACAACGATAACTGGGGTCAGGCCTCAGTACTCACACTTCAACTGGTGCTTTTGATGAGTTGTCCTCGCCCATCGCAGAAACATATTATATTGTTCGTGGCGTCGCCGTTGTCGAGAAGGGACAACAGTACGATAACTGGGGTCAGGTCAGTAATCACACTTCAACTGGTGCTTTTGACAAGCCGTGGTTGCCCATCGCAGAAACATATTATATTGTTGGTGGCGCCGTCATTGTCGAGAAGGGACAACAGTACGATAACTTGGGTCAGTTCAACCACCACACTGAATCAGGTGCAATGGGATGGAATCTCAACGCAACTCAAGAGGCTCTCAAGGAACGAGGTCAGAAGGCGCAGAGCACTCGAAAAGCGAAAGGAAATGATATCTTGCAACATTAAAGAAATCCAAAACAGAGCACCAGGTAAAACCTGAAGGCTGTGAAAGCGAAATGTACAATTCCACGACTGGTTGTGGAGGTTATGTCGACCGAATCACATTAAAGCATCAGACATGGTGCTCTTGTAAAACGCAACACGCGAATAGCTCTTTCAAGCTAAAAATCGAGTTAGCCAAAGCGGTGTGGGGCCAATGCATGAAATGTAAGAATGTGAAGAATATGAGGAATGTGAGAATGATGCCAACTGGCTTTGTCTTCAATAGTGGCAGGACGGGTTGCCGCATAGGAACTAAAACTAACGGCAAGCGTGGCGGATGTGGAAATCACAATGAGTGGGAACTAGCCAGTTGCCCAACTAATAACCATGTGACATGTTAGTTACACACGCTACATTGAGAAGACAAATAAATTCATAACTATTATTTGCGATCGCACTGCAGTTGATTGGAGCCTTTTACTTTTCTCATAAGTGAAATGAGAGAAGGCTTGCGGGAAGTAAGCATCTTGAAGGTCTCTATAATCTCCACTATACGGCGCTGCCTTTTTGGAATTAAAGATTTCCTGCTCTTCCTCATCTTCACTATCATCCTCACTCCCTTCCTCGATTGCTCCAAGACCATCATCTACTCTTCGGCTAAAGTTTCCTCCCAATCCAAGATCATTCATTCTATCAACCAACTTTTTGACTTCGTCTTCAACATGGCCATTGTTGTTATTGAATTTTTTGTATTGACCCTCAAGGTATGGTTCAACCAAAACATTCTTTTCGGCCTCATCCGTTGTCCCATAATGTTCAATCAACTCTACCACCATCGGCTCAATGAATTTCATCCTCGGGAGATTACTCAGCATGTTTTGGGATGCTGCAGTGAAGTGTTCTTGGGCTTGCAACAGGGCTTCGTTGAACTTCTTGGCAAAATCACTTGCAATATGTTGTGTCCGCATGAAGGCTTTGTGATAGTCCATCTTCTCTTCATAGCTGCCGCCATGAGACTCAACGAATCTACTTTCTTTGGCAACCATAACAGGGCCAATATAATTCCCATTTGGATCAAGAAACCGTACTTTCCTCACAACACGCTCCACGCCCTCACTGAAACTTTGATCCTTGACTGCAATTGAATATGACGGTAGCTTTTTGTGCAGTAGACTTCCCATCCTGATCTTTGCTAGGAGTTGTTGACATTCACTCTGACGATTGTTGTAGCGGCTTCGGTGTGTTGTAAATCCAGGATCACATTCGTCTAAGCAGTCCCCACATATAAAGTAAGCCTTGCATCCTGGACACGATAAACAAGGTTCCTCAGTATAGCAATAAAAGCATCTTGTATTCACAATTTCTACAAAACGATTCCCTTCTCTCCAGCTCCAGGACCAGCATCTGTATACAAACTGACGACCATCACTACTCATATATTCTGTCCACGTCCCAATATGATCAGGTGTGTTGAGCTTTTCGCGCTCAACATCCATTCTAAGCAATTTTGCTTTCCCCGTCTTCAACTCTGTCATTTCTGTTTTAGAAGCTGTCAGAGATGATGCAAGACTGGTGATAATATTTGAGAGAGAATCAGCGTCAAGGGATGGCTTTTTAAACAAAGCTTGAGCTCCATATTGCTGTGCCTCGGTCACCATATCATTCAACGTAGAGAAATCTTCTGATTCTTCTGCCATGCCGATGCATGCTATTGATAAGCGGCGACCAAATTTACTCGCTAGCTTTCCGATTTTATCCACAATCAGAGGGCGATCGCTGCTTGGATCGGATGGTCGTCCATCTGAGAAGAATAGCAAAGATAGTGCACACCCCGCATTCGCATTAGATGTCAGCAGAGATTCAGCCATCTCTATCGCTGGAAGATAATTGCCGGGGCCAGATGGCCTAAGTTTACTCCACTCTCTCATGTCAACAAGTTTGTTGTAAAGTACCCAAGTAGTTGGCTCACCAAACATGATGACTTCGGCATCTTCTTTCATTACTATGATGGAGACCAAATCTTTGGTGTCTCGTAAACCATTCTTCAGTTGATTTTTTACATAGTCCCTAGCTAGAGCCATCCACACTCCATCGCTACGACAACGGGCACCGTTGACATCATCATTTCTCATACTCCCTGACATATCAACCACCAGTACGGAGTGGCTCCTCCAAACACCTCGCATCTTCTCGGTAGATTTTAAGGCTAGTGATAGGTCTTCGTGGGCACGTTGCTGGTCGACACTCTCGGCTGCGCTATGCTTATCGAGCATTATCGGCGTGGTAACCTTCGTCCCAGACTTGTTCGAGGAGCCCTTCGTAGGATAACTTGTCACTGCCTTCTTCTTTTTTGGATTGTATATGAACACAACACCCCCATACGTGTATTTCACCATGCCGTGTTTGGCATCTTCTTTCATCCCATATCGACGAGCACGCTGAAGGTCAATCTTTTCGATACCGCGCTCCTCCCGCCGTTGCCTATCATGGACTGCACTGATGAGTGTTGAGTCCACTGTGTCGCGGGCGTGTCGGTAGTTGGATGGATTTAGTCACTTCCCTTCTTGTTTCGATTTTTACTGTCAAATGCCAAAACGTCTCCTTCGCAATTGCGGAAGTAAACACTGGTGTCTTTGCACTTCCACTTGAGCCATTTGAGAAGTTTCACCTTCTTTCGCAATATCATCATTCCCGATGCTTCACCATCTCGTTTACTGCATTGAACAGTTCTTTCAATGATGCACTCATCGGCAGATGGAAATGGCCTATCGGGCCAAATTTGGTTCCATCTTCTGGAGATCAATGAAACGGGGAACCCATCGTCGCCATAATCTGATAGCACTGCGATCAATCTAGCCATGAACATGTCGTTATTCCCAGAGTCGCCATCTGCATCATGCATGCGCCGATGGTCTTCCAATAATTTCAACTCATCATATTTTGGATTCTTTTGCTTTCCCACTCCTCCCTCCTTTGTGAGATGCTCGTATGCTGCCTTTATCTTTACAAAGTCATCGATTATTTCTTCCTTCTTTTCATCAGTGTTATTACTTTGCTGGTTGACCTTATCAGGGTGGCTTATTCTTGCAAGCTCAAAGTATCGACTTCTCACTAGATCCATGTCCACACCGACATCTAAATTTAGGGTTCTGTAACTTTCAGCTCGATCTCCATTCCCTTGTTCCAATAGCCATTGATGACAAATCTTCGCGCCTCTCATCTTCGCAATATCAGCAGCATAGTTACCGGCATTATCTTGACAGGAATCTAAAACTGCATGTTCATCACGAAAGAATTGTAGTAAATGTAAATTCCCACCCCAGGCCGCTTTATGATTTGGTGTATGACCTTGTGTATTGCTGTTGGCAGGTGTAGACTCATAGATTATGCCAAGGGTATTGAGATATCTTGCCAAGGGTAGGACTCCCGAACCATCATTCGTGTCAGTTTCGTCGTCATCGCCACCCCACCTCTTTCTTGGAACCAACCCTATCCAATGCATTAACCCGCAATTGAAGCCATTCCGTTCGAACACCACATCCACTCCATTCCGCTCTACTAAGTACTCCACAATACTCAATCGATTTTGCCACACTGCTAGTTGAAGTGGAGTCACACCGCCTCTACCACATTGAGAATGAGGATTGGCGTCATACTTTTCTACCAAAAGGCGACATGTATGCAGGTGGCCATTACGAGCGGCTAGCGAGTATAGAGTAATACATAATAAAGATATTATGATGGCCCATCATCAGCATGCCATCCCCTCTTCTCTCCGCCGCTGGCAACCGCAGCTTTCATTTTTCATCATTGCATTTATCATTAGCTCATGCCATGCATTTCCTAGGTCACATCCTCCATCACCAATACTGGCATGGTCAGCGTCAGCGTCATTATTTCCATTGCACAAAAAAACATCGCTTCCGCTTCGACGATTATGATCCCATCATTATCATTATCAATTACGCACATCATCTCATTGTGCGATTTCCACCGGTAGCGTCGACGCTGACACTGTAGATACTGCTGCTATACCTTCATTGGAAATATCAAATGCTGCAGCGCGATTGGATCCACTGTTGACTTCTTTTCTATTGCGTTCTGTGCGAAACAATGGGAATAACAATCAAGATGATGATGATACTACTAATGATGGCACAGCATACTTTACTTTTTCCGATGCATCCAAAGCAATGATCGGCCTGCAAACTTGGGAAAGATCATTAAGAAAAGCACGATTACCACTTCCAAATGACTTTGAAAATACTCAAAATAGTAAATGGCCAGAGGAACCACTTTTTTCACATGTAAGCGATGCATTATCCCATTTGGGTTTGCCCAGGTTGGTACGTCGTCATCCAGAGATTTTGACATCGGTATTGCTTGGTGTTTCGAAACTTGTTATTGAGTTTATAAAAGCACAACGGCAGGGAAAGCTTGTTATTGTGGAGCAGGAGAGTATTGTTGATGAGGATGAGGAATATTATAATGATTGGGGCAATGATGATGAGGCTGATGATGAAACCATGCATTTTGAGTACGAACAGTTGTCAAATGAGGAGCTAGACCATTTGGCAGAGTCGTTGGCAAGCAACTTACAACAAGAATGGGGTGGCGTAGTGCAAGGTGTAGCATTGCTTGACAAAGTATTTGGTTATGAGCATGGGTTGCTCGATATGCAACAGGGAGGAGAAGACGGATTTGGAATACAGGATGGGATATGGCAACATGGTGGTTGGAAGCCAATGCCAGAGTTACAAAATGTACTTTCGAATATGCCAGAACTACGTCAGTTGCTGTCTCAACTGGGTCGTCGACCATCTGCGCAAGGGAAGGATACTCGTCGGTTCCGACCACGGAAAAGATCAAACCGCAAAGAGGACATGATGGGAGTTGAGTTGGATCCGTTAGATCCCACTTCAGTGTCAGGTTTGACTCGTTCCGGGAGTTTGACGTCAATGCTTCCAAGTGAAGCTGTATTACTCCGTTCGTCTATCAAGTCCTTGAGATGGCTATTTTTGGCAAAGAAAGCAGAGTCCAAGCTATTGAGCTATGAGCTGTCCGGTTGGGCAGATATTCCAACGAAGCCTCTGCCACGGACACGGCGAAGTGTGCAATTACCCTCTGCACCTGGTGGACCGCTCATCATTTGCCTCGACACTTCTTATAGCATGTCGGGTGTGCGTGAAAATCTTGCCAAGGCAGTTGTTCTTGCGTCTGTTACAGCGGCACATACACAGGGGAGAGATTGTCGTGTTGTGTCCTTTTCTTCTGCGAGCAATGCAGTGGAAAGTGGCAATATCTCCTGTGATGCGGAGGGTGTTGGGAGATTGCTTGAGTTTTTGTCTTACTCGTTTGGGGGTGGGACGGATGTTACTGGAGCATTGAAGTTTGCTGTAAGTACCTTCAATTGCTATTTATCTGTGTGTGTGTTTATACTGGTTTGGACAAAATATACTCATTATATATTACTTTGTTGTCCCCCGTATACTATTGCATTATTCGAATGGTGAAGATTGAAACCCTAGAAAATGACATGGCATCATCCGACCTGCTTCTCATCACCGATGGGGAGCTTCCTAATCCTCCAGTCTCAAATATAATCCTAGCAAAACTTGAATTGCTCCGGCAGCAAACTGGGATGGAGATTCATGGTCTTTTAGTTGGAAAGAAAGAGAGCGAAAGCCTGGATTTGCTGTGCACGGAAGTGCATAATTTCCTGGGCAACTATGAAAGTAGTATGAATGGGGCAACATATTCAAATGAAAGAACAACGCTGAGACCATTGACAGCCCTCTCATTTCATTCTTCAGAGAGGATGTTGTACAAACCCTTATCATCTCGTTTTTGCGAATATGGATTTGTCAGAAAGTCTTTGAGAGGACGTTTTGGGTTTTCTCTTCACGCTACAAATCAACCTGACTATGAAAGCGATTGCTTTACCGCAATCAATGTTTTGCTCAATAAAAAAGGTGGCCGAGCTAGCACAAAAAAGAGGCAGCGGTTCGATGATGATGATGACGATGACTGGGAATTTGGTGGGGAGGAAGATCTTGATGGATATGGTGGGGGTACTTTAGAGCCGTCTGCCACTGAGAGCAGGCAGCCTGAGCAAGTAGAAAAATCAGAGTTCGTCCAGCGGGTAGAAGATGCAGTTGAGTTGGTACACGATTCTGCATCAAAGCAAATTCAGCAGAACAAGCTGTCCACGAAAACGCTTCCATTGACATGGGGCAAGAGAAAAGTCATTTCAAAAACAATCTCTTTTGTAGAATCTGGGCTAGTTGAAAGGGACGTAGAGGCAAGACTAGTTGTGCTGGGTTTGGTTTCACAAGAGCATGTTCTCTTTATAGGCCCCCCTGGGACATCAAGTGAGAGTGCATTTGTTTTTGTGTGTGCTTTGAGCAAAGATGATGCACCTAATACTCACCACATCCATTTTGTGTAGAATCTGAGATTGGGCGGAGATTGTCACAGCTATGTGGCGGGCCTTTCTTTCAGAGACTTTTTACAAGATTTACAACTCCTGAGGAAATCTTTGGTGAGTTCAAATTCGATGCGGAAATTGTGTTTGTGGTGTACTTGCAGATTTTCTAAGAAAATATGTGCATGATACCGGTATTCCTGGTTACTCATATTTGTTCACAAATCAAACTCTTTGTAGGACCATTATCATTGCGGGCTCTTGAAAATGATCAATATGTCCGTTGCATTGATGGCTTCCTACCAACAGCAACCGTTGCATTCCTTGATGAAATATTCAAAGCCAATTCAGCAATTCTGAATACTCTTCTCACTATTTTGAATGAAAGACAATTCGACAATGGAGCTGGATCGCGATTGTCGTGTCCTCTGAAATGTGTTATCGGGGCCTCAAATGAGCTTCCCGAGTCTGAAGAGCTGGATGCATTACTAGATAGATTCTTGCTTAGATCATACGTCACGTCAGTATCAGACGATGGGCTAGTACAAATTCTTTCCGCAAAATCTCCTGCAAATGAAGCTGTTGTTGATCCAAACATAACTGATCAATTGGAAGACGTCGTCGCTGACATCTCAACATCTTTAGAGGAAATATCAATCGGCCATGACATTTGTATCTTCATGCGGGACCTTCGAACATTTGTGCGTGATGAGTTGGGAGTATACATTAGCGACCGCCGCTTGGTTAAGGCTTCCAGACTTCTGAAGGTAAGCGCTGCAACTCATGGGCGTGACAGTGTCGACTTTGTTGATTGTCTACTCCTTCAACACGTGCTATGGCAAATCCCCGAACAACGAGATGCGATTAGGTGAGTCGTTTCTTTGCGTAGCAAGTTGAACCGTCCATATTCATGTGATCGTTGTCTCTAACCACTTCACTGCAATTAGAGAATGGCTGTGGGACAACCTGACACCAGGCAAGTCGGATGGCTTGGTGGAGCAAACTAAGTTCCTCTTCCAAGGGCTTGCATCAGAATCATTAGAGATGGTGAAGAAAACGATGGGAGACATTACAGGTGAAGCTGGGGCAAGACCATCTGACTTGGATGCTATCAACTCTATTCGGAAAGAGATTGAAGAAATTGAAAGATTGTTGCAACAGCACAGTGATGATTTGGAGAGACACATCAAATTGCTAGATGCATTGCAAGATCATTTATGGATTGGCAATGATGAAGCATATGCGGCGAAACAACACCTTTCACCTCTGGCAAATGAAGCTTCTGCTGCGGTCAATCAAACTCTTGCAGATGTCATTGCTTTGAAAATTGCAATATCTTCGGATGACATTGACAACGATTTGCGATCATCAGTGATTGAATTGTTGACAGGTTATAGTGACGAGATCACGTTTACTGATGAAGAACTGCAAATGAGTTTGAAGGAGGCAAAGAGACAATTCAAAGGGGATACTTTGCGCAAATGGAAAAGTTTGAGGTGATAGCCCTTAGATCTAAGTGATAGCCATGCAATAAGTAGCGAGACCTGGTGCACAAATAAGTAACAACGAAAGAGCAAGTTGGGACTGAAATCTGAAATCATTGTGAGTTCCAATAATTGATCAGAGTGCAGCCTATATCTAGAGTGCAGCCCTCCTGGCTGAGAAGAAGTCACCACATTTTTTCCTACAATATGAGCTGGTTTGCCTCAACCCTCAACTCGAAAAAAGTGTTCCGTTGTAGAAATGAGGCAATTCAACGTAGGAATTAATAATCTTCATCAGCTGCGCCTTCACCACGATCCAAAAAGATCCCAAAACCAAATACACCAACAACCACAAAACCCAGCACCTCCCAGCAAGAGGCAATAGCAGCAGAAGAAACAATGGAACCCTCCGTCACCATCACGCTCGACCTCTTCACCGTCTCTTTGCTTCTTGCAGGGCTGCTGTTCGGCTTTACACTAATCTTGGCAAAACGCAAGCATGACTTTCTCAGACGGGCTAATCCAAGCTTTGACCTGAAGAAACTTTTAGTTCTCTCCGCCGGCACCGTTTGCTTCTTACGTGTGAGCATGCCTTTTTATGTAATTTCAACTGAATTCCAATTGTATTTATTCTTCATGCATGACTTATGCGCTGCATATCATTCATTATTATCATCATACTTAGATTATGTCATTCGTCGGCGTCATCGCCATGGACATTGCCAATGTGCGTGCACATTATTCATTGAACCCAGCCTCCTCCTCCCACAATGAAGAGGGAGGGCAGCCAATAGAAAGGAATCAAAGCTTTTACGATTCCTCCATGACAGTTCTCTTCGACCTTCCAAATGCCATTGTTATTTCTACCTACGTGCTGCTAACGCTTGTGTGGGCCGAATGCTCCCTCTTGAGTCGATTTCACACTGAAAGCTCTGTGCAGTGGAGAAAGCGTTGGTTGGTATGGTATATGATCTTCAATAGTGCATTATATGCAACTCAAGGTTAGTTACTTTCTTGTTTGCAAGAGTGTTGTAGTTCGCTTTGCTTTGTTTTGTACATATGAAATCAACTTTCACTATCATGACATTCTCAATATTATGACAACAAAATACTATGAATCAACATTCAATGAATCCAATAGTAATTTTGTACATTTTGATATTCGTGGGAGGGAGAGAGTCGAAGCAAGTCGTAGTTGTGAGGAATGTTGTCAATGTGGCCATGGCGGGGATCAACTTATCAGCTGTCTGTTTGGTATTCCTATTATATGTCTATTTAAGTGTCTCGTTCTCGGGATTTCCATACCGAAGTCAAAGCTCGAAGGAATCACTCAGGAAGATTTCAAATGTCATGGCATTTTGGAGTGTATCTCGCATCATATGGGGAGTTTCCCAATTGGTCGTGTACATTTGTGATGTGGATTTGCTGCGGCCATCTCAAGCGGGTTGGTCACCCATTGTATTATTTTTGCTGTTAGTTCTATGCGAGATTGCACCCATCATTATTTTGATGGACTATTCATTCATGACAATATTTGAGTTCGCTGATTCGGCCACACGCGAAATGTCTTCGTTGGCAACGGGGCGGCATATTCTCTCAGCAGAAGAGGTAGATGAAAGGAATTGCCAGAATAGTGTCATGGGGGGCGATGGTGAGGAAGTGCCTGTTCTTGGTGGTGACGAATCTTTTCACGAGTCTACCACAGAGCCTCTATTAGGCCGACCTATACCTTGATTAGCATTGGGGTGTATCTACATCTTTGTCAAAGACATGATTACTACGACACAAATTTGAATAGCAGTGAAGTGAAGACCAGAGAATATTATTCGACCCTATACCAACAAATTTAGTTGGCGAATGAATGTGGTCAATCAGTTTATGTGTGCCTGTAGAGGGAGGGATGGTGCGCTTTCGTTGTCTCCAGTTGATGACTTACAAATCAGATTTCTCTCTGCCAGGATATCAGACACTGCATCTGAACCATACAGAACCCGGTAACAAAAAGAAAACAGTTTCCCAGCATCATTTTCGTCATCGACTCCAATACAAAGCAGCAATGGCTGGCTATTCACTGTTGCTACTTTGGGCGCTATATACCCATTGCGAGTTCTCTCAATTGTAGATGACCATTCACAACTCACATAGAATTGGGGAATAGCTACCCCAAAGCTGGTATCATCTTTTCCATCACTGAGGGTCTTTTTTACATGAAATACTCCAGCGAAACGTGATGGGGGAATGCCTGATGGACTTGAAAGATTTTGGATTTCTTCACTGGATCGTAAGAAAGGAGTCTCTTTCGAGATGGAAGATAGTTGTTGCCTACAGAAATGGGCCGGATTAAAGATGAAAAACATTCAGAAGAATTTCAATTAATGAACTTGAACAATGATCAAAAGAATTTTGAACGTACCCTTTACCTAAGCACATTAAAATACGCGCAGCAACATTTGCATTGGTGCCAAAATTAGAGTTGTAAACTTGAAGCACATCAGCTTGCAACACGCCACAAAGACCCTTCTCCTCTTCTAGCAGTTCAGATACTGTTGGAAGTTCAACAGTCACAGGAGCTTCAATCATCCTTCCAACGGCCTCGTTATCTATACCATGTGAAATTTGGGAAATGCCACTTTTACTCTTCGACAATCGAGGTTCACTTTTACAGATCCCACTTGATCTTTTTGTAGCGGAACTACTTGACCTCTTACTCACTGGCAACTTCTTGAATGTAGGGGTGAAATCGTACTGTGCCTGCAAGGTTGCTCGATCGGCACTAGACATTGTCTTCAGGGCCTTACATACAATACCTGTCGAACTACTCAGGAATTTAGCAACTCCTAAAAGTGACTTGCCATTGCATGCAAATTGTTTGTTGGTTGGGTAAAGTTTGTGAGTCCAGCCATATTCTTGAAGCGATTGGCAGATCGAACAAAGCATCTTTTCTGCACCGCGTGACTTGCCTACACCGCACCATTCACAGCCCCAGGCGGGTCGTGGATCTGGAACCCTAACATTTTTCTTTCGTTTTTGAATTGTAATTATGTCTCGTGGTACAAAAGTAGAGTCATTTCCCAACATTTGTTTGGACTTGACAACCTTGACAAAATCAGCGATCGAATTCTTTTCTGCTGAAGTTTGGGGCTCGTTTCGCATCTGATCATCGTGGCCATCGTCAGTGCATTCATATTCATTCATTGCCGGCAAGGCTGCCTTGTCTGAATGGGGCAACAATTTCACGGCGTCACTACCAATATCTGTGCTTGCACATACACCAGATATGCCTTGTTTTGATGAAATAGCTTTGGCAAAAACAGGCACGGAAATGCCTTGTACAACATTGGGTTCCTCTAAGTTCACTGTGCTTAAGGTCTTCTCATCATGTATTGAGTCACTTGGGCTTTTTTTGGCCATTTTATTCCTTGTATTGGGGCGGTGAATGACGATTGGAGGTGCTTTTGACTTAATCTCAGGAACCTTAATTCCCTTGTTCACTGTACTGCCTTGTACAACATGGGGTTTCTTTATGTTCACTGTGCTTAGGGTCTTCTCAGCATGTATTGAGTCACTTGGATTGTTTTTGGCCAATCCATATTTTCTATTAGGGCGGGGATGGATGATTGGAGATGCTTCTGGCTTTATCTCTGGAATCTCAATTTCCTGGTCTCCTTTTTCAACCACGCACATCGTTCCAAGCAGAGCTGAGCGTTCCTCAGGAGACATTTTACCCATTTCCTTTCCCACCAACCTAGTGGAATCAGCGAGATATGCTCTCACGCTATTATGTTTCTTTTGACATTCATCAATAAAAATTGTCTTCTTTGCAGACTCCATTATCCACCGGAACCACCCCTTGTCTTCCATGAGTTTACATATTGGGCATAAAGTCTCTTCGCCACCATCTGCTTCCTTCTTTTGATATGGCCCGCACCACGTGCAGCCAAAAACGGGCCGAGGGTCAGGAGATTGGACGTGTGCCCTGCGCTTTTTCATGGCCACCAAGGCTGTCTTGGCAATGGCTGTATCATTCACAGAGTAAAGGGTTGTTCTAGTATGTTTCCTGGCTCGCGGTTCTGGGAGAGAGACATCATCTTTCACAGGGAGACTAGGTTCTGTTTGGGGTCTTTTTAAGTACACACACCTGCTGACGTGCATCTTAAATCCCCCGACTGCAGCTCTTTGACTGCGAAAGTGGAGGATTCTGGTGCATTTGGGGCACTGTCGTGAAAAAGACACAGATCGGGGAGTATTTTCGCTCATGACCTTCGCCAGGATTTTTTGGTCATCTTCTGATTTTGCCCTCTTGGTAGGTGACACACTGCACAATGAAGTAGTAGCGCAAGTGCCTTTCAAATCGCTTTCCCCTATCCCGACACAGTCATCACCCTGGATGCCATCCGCTTCCGATTTTCTCTTTCTCGGTTCTCGCTGCTCCCCCCCTGAAAATCCCTGTGGCTCAGCGGCCGGTTCTTGCCCGCCCATTGTGGCATCGGTTGCACGGATCTCGTCATTTTGATGATCCTGAATCTCAAGAGCGGATTCCTTTGATCGTACTGTGGGTACTTCCAGGTTCTTTGCTGTTTCGGCTTGCAGCTCGTTTGGCTGGATTTGCACATTGTTCGTCGTTTTGAGATTGGATTTTCCCCCATCATTATGGTCGTCGGCATTATACACCTGCACCTGAGCATCTGGGGATTTCTCTGATGATTCTTCGGGTTTAGAGCTTACGTCCTCAGCTTGAGGAGGAGGTAGAGGAACATCCATGGCGTGTGCCATTGTGGATGTGGAGAGGGTGGGGAGCGGTGAGTGATTGGGCATTGGGACCTTGTGGACCTTGGATTGTGGACCTTATGCCGTGAATGAGCGAGCGAATGCATCGAGCACAACGACCAACGACGCATCAACATCAATCAATTCTCCATCTCTAGAGCAGGGTTCTGCACCCGAAAACTAACCGTACCCGAATACCCGACATTTCTCGTCGG
>JAZGVS010000596.1:0-13338 GCA_037356235.1 Bacterosira constricta
GCGGCCGACCATGGCGGTTGATGCATGGTAGTAGCCTTTAGTAGAAATAAGCTTTGAGCGTTTTCCACGCTTGGGTTAGGTTCCCGAGCGGATTAAGAATTAAGAAAATTATGGATCCACGTCGTGTCCTCGAGAGGGCCTATAATACCGTTTGCGGTTACGTCGGTTTCAAT
This sequence comes from Bacterosira constricta, assembly GCA_037356235.1. NCBI lineage: Eukaryota > Bacillariophyta > Thalassiosirophyceae > Thalassiosirales > Thalassiosiraceae > Bacterosira > Bacterosira constricta. The sequence goes on from JAZGVS010000596.1 coordinate 174, forward strand.
GGCGGGGGTGAAACAAACGAACCTCAACGTCATCCCGATGGAACCACCGGCGAGGGAGGCGACTCACGCCAAGCGTTGGGGGCTTACGACCCGAATGCTCCGCCAGCAGCACCAACGGGTGCACTGGAAGGAGGATATGAGATGATGGCACCACCTAGCGGGCTATCAGCGCCAGGCGGCATGCAGGGACAAAGGGGCCTGGCAGGCATGGCAATGGCCGCGGCAGGGTACCCAAATTGGCAACCGCAGCCGGGGATGGAGGATCGTCAACCACTCACGCGCGTGGCGCCAAGGGTGTTCATGGGACAGGACCATGGGGGCTATCGTCAAACGGCAGCGCCAGGAAATGGTTCATTGAATTATCAGGCCTCGCCGCAGGGTTTTCCCCACAGTGATATACAAAATGCTCAGTTTGCAGCCGGGGCAGGGGGGTTTGCAACCCCAAGTAATCTCCCACCTGCTCCGAGCCAAGCGGTGGACACAAACACGCCAGGGGCGGCGGTGGGAGATGGCACCAGCGGGCAGACAGCCTTGCCCACGCAAGCTCTTCCATCACAAGTGCCACTGGCACCGAGCCCACAGGGGCCAGGGGGCGGGCAGCAGACGACTCCAGTCCGGCCCGCGCCAAGGAAGTATTCACGTCTCCAAGCCGCAATCGAGCGGACAGGAGGAGGGGATGATGATAGCACATTTATGAAGCGGGATTTGGCAATGCAGCGAGCTGTAACGGACTGGAAAAGTTTCAAATCAGATGTGCTCGCCAGCTTGGATTTGATGATGTTTGGATATATGACCGAGGGCTCTCCATTTATTCACGCAATACATTCTTGTTCGCGCTATGGCGGCTATGGCGGCCGGTCGGACTTGATTGGCAAGGAGATTGGGTTCATTGGCGACTATGACGAGTTCGGAGGCGTCCCGACCCCACAATTTTTATCAGACCAAATCCCGTGGATGTGGCAAAAGGTCAAGTGTTCCCTCGACTACAACGAGTGCGGAACTTTCTATGCTGATCCTGCCAATCGCGAAAAAGGTTGGGAGCCGAGCGCAAATGCTTCGAAGGCGGTGGAGTTTGAGATGCCGCGATTCATCCTCCTGCCAAAATGGATTGCACGTCGGTGTGCTTTAGGCCCGTGCACTCCTTGGGAGGCACGGCTGGAGGCAGGAAAAATGGTTTTGGAGCAACCACCAATGCTCGACAAGGAGGATGTGGTGTTATTCGATAAGTGGTGTATTGCGTCGTCACAACGGACGGCCACGGGCAAGCCTCTTGGTTTCGTAAACCTCAAACCAATGATGGGGGTGGATGCGATGTTTTCGAAGTGGAAGCGGGATCGTTTGGAGGGCACGCTCGGCCCAGCACCGGTACCACCGGCAAACCCACAACAAACAACATCGCCAATGGCGCCAATGGCTGGCGCGACTAGACCTGATGCAGGGCCATGCCCCTACGCTCAGGTATCACATCTGGTCACAAATCTCACCCACCAGTTCACCAATGCGGTCAAGCCAATCACGGATGCACATGCGGAGCAGGCAAAACACCAGAAAACGGCCCAAACGGCTGAGGGATACAATGTTAGCCAAGTGGCTTTGCTAAAAGGGTGGTCTTCGACACACTTGGAAACGGATATCACACAGTTTTGGCGGAAGGTACAGGTTAGCAAAACGGATTGGAAAGGAAATAGGGATTATTTGAAGACAGGCATGTGGGCCTGGAGCATAATGACGGGGAACCCGATCAACATCACAAATTATGACAAACATCAGATGGATGACTTGGTGGGGATGGATTTGACCCCAGGCGGAGCAGCCGGTCAGTATGCCTATTTGGAGCGTGGAATCTCCCCACTGCCGTGCCACGTTCGTACGATTGGTGAAACGCGTGAAGCCCAGGAGCGAGATAGGGCTATCGAAGGGTCCGCTGGGAACCATAACTTTGCAGAGGCATTGAGTCTCGGAAAAAACGAAGCGCGCGCCCCACCAAAGAATTATGAAAAGGTGCAAAAGATGGTAAACACCTTTGCGGCGGAAAACTTCGTGTTGTGGGGTGACGGCGGGCACTACTATCAAGCCTTGCTGGGCATCGTGAACACAATGAAGCTTGAAAGTGTGTTGGCAAAGCAAGAGTTTTTCAAGGCACATCTGTGTCGGCAAATCACATGGGCAATTTATGAAGATGCAGCCCAATTCTTCTCTGTGCGTCTGAACGAAGACCACTTTGCGCGGGCAACTCCCTACGCGCCAGTCCCCTTCCCGCGGTCAAAGTTATCCAGTTTGCTTACAACCTTTTCCACAGGGCAGGGTCCGTATCGAATCAATTTCCCATACCAGTGGAAAATGCAGGCAACCCAAGCGCAGGCGCCAGCAGCAGCACCAGCACCGGCGCCACCCCAGTCACGCCAACCAACCCCACAGTACAACCAGCAGCAGGGTAGGGGGTATGGTGATGGAGGTGGCAGAGGGTATGGAAATCAATGGGGGAATGGCAACGGTGGGGGCAATGGCTATAACCATGGAAATGGAAGCAACCACTATGGCCCAGCTCAAAGTCGAACCGACCACATGCATCCAGAGATTTTGGAGATGATGAGGGGTTTGCACATCCGACATGGTCCAACTGTTGGTGTCGCGAGACTCTGTACAGCAGCGGGGGTTCGTATTGAGAATCTCCCAAAGATGGATCGATACGTCGACCGCAATGGGTATGGAACCATGTGCTACCAACATGTCTTGGGTTTTTGCCAACATCATGCACAGGGTCGGTGTACTTTCCAGCATGTGGATAAGCAACATATCCATCATGGCTTTGCAGGCACTATGTGCCGGATGCTACGGCCGGGTGTAGAGGCACTCATGAGAGGGGGCGACAACCATCAGGAGGGTGGCCGCGGCGGTGGTGGCCGAGGCGGTGGTGGCCGCGGAGACGGATGGCGTGGCGGCGATGGCCGTGGCGGTGGCGGCCGTGGCGGTGGCGGCCGTGGCGGCGGTGGCCGCGGCGGGGGCGGGCGAAACTGACCACCTCGTATGGGGGAGGAAGGACGGATGGGGGGACAGTTGGGTGAAATGACAAATGAACGAATGGGGGAGGAATTAGCGAATGAGGCGAAGCTGTGGGCAACGTATAATGATCAGTGGAACCCCAGCGCAAGCAAATATGACAACACAATACATGAGGAATATCTCAACAATAGCAGGACAGCAAAGAAAAAACGTATTAGCCAACAACAATGGCAGCAGTGCAGCGAACCACTTCTGGATGGAGGCCAAGGTAAGAAAGCTTCGAGAACTAGGGCGGCGCGACCGAGATTGAGAGGAGCACGGAAGGTGAAAGGTGTTGTTTTGTCGGAAGAAGATTTGATCTGGGGCACTGGCAAACGAGCAACGGAGGCAGTACGGGTCCAGCAACGTGGCCGAGTGGATGCAAGCACTCTAGCGTCCTCACATCGCTCTGGCGACAGTCGCTACGGCGACAAGAGGCAAACAATCTCTCCCGGTGAAGCAGTTTCGGCTATGAAGCCACGTCAGCCACCGAACAGCTCTCAGCATTGTGCGGGAGTGGAGAATGAGGGCAAGCAACTAGTCCTGGGCTCAAAGGGGGATGCAATGGCAGTAACCCGGCTCGAAGAGGGTCAATGTGAAACGACTGTGGCACTGTGTCCCGCAAGCCCCCAAATCGGGGGGCAGTCAATTCCAGCTGGCAGGGCAACCAAGCAAATTGTGGATGCAGTAGTGGGCGATAGCGGCCATGGGCTCCAGCAACCAATGTTGGATTCAGGGGCACCAGTCACGGGTGCCACAAAGGAGCGACATCGCAAGGAGAACAAGCAGAAGCGTGTGGCAAAGCAGCTCACGCAGGAATCGCCGGAGTGGTGGAAGCACCATCGAGGTGAATACTCGATCCCGACGCCGAAATCGGGCCCAAAAGTGTACAAGGGATCTATGTGCCCCTCGGGCCTGGCGCTGCATCATCCAGCAGCAGAGAAATTATTGGAATTCGCAACCAAAGGTTGCAAAACGCGAACTGGAAGACCTTGGTCGCGCGAGGAAATGGAGGAGGCAATTGCTCGGGGTCCGCATGTATCTGCAATGGAAAAGGAGGCAATGGAGCAATTGGAGCAGGAGGTATATGCGAAGGTGAAAAGGAAGCAGTGCAAGGTAGTTTTGTGGGATGATATTAAGGAGAGTCCCCCAAAGGAACTCAAGGTGTCACCGATAGCGATGATACCTCACAAATCTCGGAAATATCGCGCCATCTTGGATCTGTCATTCGCGCTGAAGTTGTTAAGCGGCGAGAGATTACCAGCGGTGAATGAATCAACAGAGAAGACGGCGCCGCAAGGGGCGATCGATCAGTTGGGTTTTGCGCTATCTCGCATCATACATGCAATGGCAATGGCAGGGCCGGATGACAAAGTATTTATGGCGAAATGGGATATAAAAGATGGCTTTTGGCGCCTGGATTGCGAATCCGGCGAGGAATGGAACTTTGCGTATGTCCTCCCGCAACCAGAGGGTGCACCGATCAAGCTGGTGGTTCCCACATCTCTCCAAATGGGGTGGATAGAATCACCTCCATATTTTTGTGCAGCGTCTGAGACAGGGCGTGATGTGGCCGAGGATTATGTGGAAACACCAGTCGGCACCCTCCCTACCCACAAGTTTGCCAAGCACTCGTGCAAGGGTAAGGATTTCGACGCCCTTCCTGATAAGGGTGACAACAGCAACCTGTCGTACATGGTCGAGGTTTTCGTTGATGATTTTGTTGCGCTGGCAATCCCAACTTCTCAGGAACAGCTGCGACACGTCGCAACGGCTGTGATGTCAGGAATTCATGATGTCTTCCCGGCGGACGAGGTGGATGAGGACGACCCTATCTCGCTCAAAAAAATGTTAAAGGAGGAGTCCTTGTGGGCACTTGAAAAGGAGGTGCTGGGCTTTGGGTTCGATGGAATGGAGAAAACCATCTGGCTGGAAGAAGGAAAGCGAGCGGCCCTTCTCACCACCCTGCACCAGTGGGTGCGAACTGCAAACAAGGGCCGTTGTGGGATACCTTTCGATCAATTCGAGTCGGTGACGTCCAAGCTACGCCATGCCTTCATTTCAATTCCCAATGGCAATGGGTTGATGACTCCATTCAACCGCATTCTGCGAACTCGCAAACCATTTGTGTTCCTCCACACAAACAAGGCACTGCTAAATGCAGTGAAGGATTGTCGAGCGTTGTTGCGCGTATCTACCTTGGCGCCAACGAAGTGCAGGGAGCTAGTTGCCGCTTGGCCCGATTTCATTGGCATAAAGGACGCATCAAAACATGGCGTTGGCGGCGTCATGGTCGGCGAGAACAGGGCATGTGTCCCGACCGTTTTCCGCTATGAATGGCCAGACGACATAAAGGCTGATTTGGTCTCGGAGGACAACCCTCGCGGGCGCATCACAAATTCCGATTTGGAAATGGCTGGCTTGCTCATGTTGTGGCTTGTGATGGAAACTGTTTGTGATGTGGAGTCAGGAACACATGCGGCTTTGTTTAGTGACAACCAGCCAACTGTTTCGTGGGTGACACGCATGGCGTCAAAAAGCTCGGATGTGGCGGGTCAATTGTTGCGGGCATTGTCTTTGCGTTTGAAAATGAAAGGGGTATCACCCCTCACAACTTTACATGTGCCAGGGAAAGAGAATGCGATGACGGATATTCCGTCTCGTTCATTTGGCAGCAACCCACAATGGCATTGCAAAACTGATTCTGACCTTCTCAACTTATTCAATGCAAAATTTCCTTTACCAAAACAGGCCTCTTGGACAGTCTTCCACCCCACCTCCGCAATTTGTACGAGAGTGCTTTCCGTGTTGCGGATGCAGGTTACCACAATGGAAGAGTGGACTCGACTACCAAAGGTAGGCAAAAGCATTGGCGAGATTGGTGCTCCTTCGTCGGGCCTTTGGGAGTGGACCCTCACTTACAGGATACCCCATACCAAACACGGAACAGGTGTCTCTCCGGATTCGGCGGACTCAACCGCCTTGGGTACTATGGTCGAAAGCAACAAGTGCAAGCTGGAACAGTGTCTTCGGCGCTTACGGCCGTTGGCCAGACGATCGCGTTGGCCCACGAGGTCAACCCCGTAAAACTGCGGAATTCGAAGGAGCTAGTTCCACGGTTGTCTGAGATGCTGGCGGGTTTCCGCAAGGACGACCCGGCGACAATGAAGAAACTACCAGTGGAGGTGGATATTCCCGAATTGATGGCGGCAATGGGTCGAGAATGCAGCGCGACGGAACTGACCAAATCAGTCGGGGATCTGGCGTTGGTGGCTTTTTATTATTTGTTACGAGTTGGCGAATATACGGTCAAGCGGTGCAAAAATCACACAAAACAAACAAAACAGTTCAAATTGGAGGATGTCCAATTCTTTGAGAAAAAACGTGGCAGAATCAGGCGGCTACCCCGGAATGCGTCCACCGAGCGCATCATGGCAGCGGCAAGTGCTACGCTGAAGCTTGACAATTCAAAAAATGGGTGGAAGGGAGTCTGCGTCCACCAAGAGGCAAACGGTGAGGAGTACAGCTGTGGGGTACGAGCATTGGGGCGACGCTACTGCTACATTCGGAGCAAATCAGGGAGTTACAAAACATTTCTTTCTGCGTATTGGGTGGATGACATGCGGCATGATGCCAATGATGAAGACATCCGCAAAAATATTAAATGGGCAGCAGGTGTGCTTGATTATGAGGGAACACGCAACATTCCTCCAAGTCGAGTTGACACGCACTCCCTGCGCAGTGGGGGTGCAAATGCATTGTCGCTGTCTGGCTATTCCGATAGGGAAATTATGAAGATGGGGAGGTGGCGCAGTGCCACATTCATGGAATATATTCGTGAGGATTTGGCTTGTTTTTCGGAAGGCATGTCAAAAAATATGAAGAGAAAATTCGGTTTTGTGAATGTGGCCGGCGGCGCCTACAATGATATGGTGGACATCACCACAACAGTGTGCTTACAGGAGTACGACCCGCCGGCGGCGGCGGCATAATGACAATGAGACAGTGAAATTTGACAAATTATTTCCACGAAGCGGGGATGACAGCGTTGGAGAGGCAATGCTCGACATAGCGGGCGGAAAAATTTTCGATTTTCGCAGGGGTCAGGTCTCTGGGAAAAATACAAAAAACAAAAACAAAAATGCATATCCTTCAATTGGGGTTTCATATTCGATGTTGGGGAAAAGAAGAAAGAGAAGAGCAGAAAAAGATGAATTTGTGTCGAGGATATTTGGTTGCACGCCTGATGCAGCGGCCAACCAAATCTCCTCTGTGGTGGGTGTCTCCCTACAAGCTCCCTCTTTTCACCAGTACTCAAATGAATTTGAGTTGGTGGGCTACCTTTATTGTGGCGATGGACAGACGAGGTCCTCGTTGCGTGACTCGATGTGCAGCCATCGAATCCTGCGCGGCCAAGACATTCCGCGTTGGGTTTGGCGGCTGACCATGGCGGTTGATGCATGGTAGTAGCCTTTGAGTAGAATTAAGCTTTGAGCGTCTTCCACGCTTGGGTTAGGTTCCCGAGCGGATTAAGAATTAAAAATTACAGAAAATATGGATCCACGTCGAGCCCTCGAGAGGGCATATAACACAGTCGGTGGTTACGTAGGATTCGGCGGCGAGGAAGAGGAGGACGCCCCACAACGTCGTCAGGAAGATGCTAGCGCTGGCGATGGCGAAACACGCCCAGCACTCGGCGCATATGATCCCAACGCTCCGCAGGAGGTCCCAACGGGGAGCCTTGGGGGAGGATTTGAGATGGTGCACCATGCAGGTAGCATAGCGGCGCCGGTTCGGCCACAACAACGGAGCGTGGCACAGGCGGCAATGGCTGCGGCAGGGCATCCAAATTGGCAACCCGACCAACAAATTGGGAACCAGAACATTGGTGCATATGGAGAATTTGCCACAGGGGGGTTCAGCGGCTACGGCAACGAAGGACCAACACCTGGGGGCGGCGCAAATTACGCGGGACAACCATCACCGCAGGGTTACCAACTCAGGGATGAGAGGGGCCCAGTTCAATTCTTGCAGGAGCCGAGGGTGTTCGCGACGCCAGCGCCATCCCAGCAAAGTGGTGGAAATCAGGCGTCAAATAATGAGGGACAGGCGACAACGCAGTCACCTGGAAGAGGGCCGGTGATACCATCAAATATGCCACCGGCACCACCACAAAATCAAATAGTGCAACCACCAGCACCCAGCAGCATCCCGGTAAAGATGTCGCGGTTAAAGAGCGCCATCGAACGCACAGGGGCTGGGGAGGATGATGGTACGTTCATGAAGCGAGATTTGGAAATGCAACGTCGAGCAGAAGCTGATTATAAAGTTTTCAAGGCTGATGTGCTCGCAAGTTTGGAGTTGATGGTATTTGGCTATATGATAGACGGATCACCATTTGTCCACATCATTCATTCGTGCGCAAGATACGGAGGATATGGGGGAAGGTCCGATCTAGTAGGAAAGGATATTGGTTTCACGGGAGACTTTGATGAGTATGGGCAGGTACCAGCCGCGCAGTTTTTGACAGACCGGCTACCATGGGAGTGGCAAACTGTGAAGTGTTCGATGGATTTCGTGAGGTGTGGAGAATTCTATGGCGACCCCGCAAATAGGGAGTTGGCCTGGACTCCAACTACGTCAACGGAGTTCCCTATAAAGGACAACACAATGCCACGATTTTTGCTGTTACCAAAAAGGGTTGCACTGCGGTGCTCGGGGGGTGAATGCACGCCATGGGAGGCACGCTTGGAAGGCGGCAAACTATCACTCACCAGCCCACCATTATTGGACCCAGAGGATTTGGATATTTTTGATAAATGGTGCATCGCCCAATGCCAGCGGAACAATAAAGGAAATGCACTGGGGGCGGTGAACCTGAAATCGATGCAGGGAGTCGATGACAAATTTTCCAGGTGGAAGCGGGATCGATTGGAGGGCACCTTTGGCCCAGCGCCAGCACAAGCAGGCCAACATAATGCGCAATCACCGACGGTCCCAACGTACGGGGCGCAGCCAACATCACATGGCCCATGTCCATACACCCAAGTGCAAACGCTGGTCACAAACTTGACCCATCAATTTACCAATGCGGTCAAGCCAATCGCAGAAGCGCAGGTAGAACAGGTGAAACGCCAACGAATTGCACAGACCACGGATGGGTACAACGAGTCCCAGGTGGCGTTAATTAAAGGATGGGCCTGCATCACTGACGAGCGAGAAATTACACAGTTTTGGAGGAAAGTGCAAACAACGAAAACTGATTGGAGGGGTAATCGAGATTATTTGAAAAATGGTATGTGGGTGTGGAGCCAGACAACAGGGAATCCAATCAACCTGGTTGCCATGGACAAACACCACATGGATGATCTGGCTTATTTGGAGCTGACCCCTGGGGGCGCTGCCGGACAGTATGAGCATTTAGAGCGAGGGAACTCACCATTGCCATGTCACCGCCGTACGGTTGGAGAAACACGAGAGGCACAGCAACGAGACTGGGCCATCGAGGCGTCGGCAGGCAACCATAATTATGCGGAGGCACTTAGCCTGAGCAAGAACGAAGCTCGAGCCCCGCCAAAAACATTTGAGGCGGTGCAAAAAATGGTCAACACTTATGCAGCCAAGAACTTTGTCTTGTGGGGTGAGAAGGGCGGTTTCTACCGAGCTCTAATGGACATTGTGAACACGATGAAAATGGAAAGCGTGCTGGAGAAGTCAGAGATGTTCAAGCCGCACTTGTGTCGACAGATTGTGTGGGCAGTGTATGATGATATGGCGCAGTATTTTAATGTGAGACTGAGCCCGGAGCATTTTGCCCGAGCAACCTCAAGTGCTCAAGTGCCTTTTCCACGGTCGAAATTGGCAGGACTCCTCCAAACTTTTTCTACTGGACAGAGCCCATACCGTATGAATTTCCCTTTTCAATGGAAGCCAGCGGTAGCGACCCCAGCGCCGGCTCCGGCTCCAGCTAGGCAACAACAGCCGACGCAACCTCAGTATCAAGCGCCGCGACAACAACAGCCGTACCAACAAGGGGGAAACGGCAACGGCGGCGGAGGAGGAAATTGGAGAAATGGCGGAAACAGTAATGGCAACAACGGCGGAGGATATGCAAATAATCACTATGGAAATGGCCAGGGAGGGGGACAGTCTTGGAACCAAGTTGAACATGTCCACCCTGATATCTTGGATATGATGAGTGGAATGCATTTGCGCCATGGACCGGTGGTGAGCGTGGCTAGGCTCTGCACAGCAGCAGGGACACGAATTGCAAATCTACCGAAGATCGACCGGCACGTCAATGGTGACGGGCACAATAATCTGTGCTTCCAGCACATCCTCGGTTTCTGTCCACATAAGGCGCAGAATAGGTGTTTCTTTTACCATCTGGACAGGCAAAATATGCAGAATGGTTTCGCAGGCGAGGTATGTCGCATTCTTCGACCAGGAGTGGAATCAGTTATGCGAGGTGATAATGGCAATCGCGGAGATAGCGGTGGACGCTGGGGCGGCCGGGGCGGCGGTCGCGGCGGCGGCGGACGTGGCGGCAACGGACGTGGCGGCGACGGCGGGCGTGGCGGCGGGGGACGCGGCGTCGGCGGTCGTGCCGGAAACTGACCCAATGTTGGGCAGGAGGAATGAGAAGACCTGGAAGGTTCTCTCGGAGGAGGGTGCGATGACGTAGGACGTGCAATGGCGCGTGAGGCGAGAGTGTGGCAACAATACAACGATCAATGGAACCCAATGAAACAACAGCAACAAAATATGCACAGCGCAGAATATATGAACAACAGTAACACAGCAAAACAAAAACGAAAATTTCATCAGCAACAGTGGGAGCAGTGCAGCAAACCGATTCTCGATGGAGGCCAAGGTAAGAAGTTTCGATCACACGGTAGACTGCGGCAAGCGGCAAGGGGAGCACGGAAGGTGAAGGAGTGTTTCGGGAATGAGAGTGATGTTGTGTGGGGAACTGGCAAAAAGTTAAGTGACACAGTGAGGGTCCAGCAACGCAGTCGAGTGGACACCAGCAGGCTCGGCAGCAAATCAAAAATACAATCAATTACCTCTCCCGGTGAAGCAGTTTCGGCGAGGAAGCCACGTCAGCCACCGAGCAGCTCTTTGAATAATTCAGGAGTGGAGAAAGAGGGCACAATATCAGTCCTGAGTAAAAAGGGGGAAGCAATTATCGCTGAAACCCGGCTCGAAGAGGGTCATAGAGAAGAGACTGTTGCAGCCCAGCACGTAAGCCCCCGGACCGGGGGGCAGTCGATTCCAGATGACATTGGCAGCAAAGCAACCAGAGGCAGCAAAACAATCAGTGGAAGCAAAGCACTTAGTAGGAGCACAGAAATTGGTGACAGCAACGCAACCAGTGGCAGCAAAGTAGGTCAATATCCGGGGTTGGAACAACCAATGCTCGAGTCAGGGGAACCGGTAACTGGCGCAAATAAAGTGAAACATCGAAAGGAGAATAAACAGAAGCGCATAGCGAAACAACTCGAGCAGGAGGATGCCAGTTGGTGGAAGAATCATAGAGGGAAGTTTTCTATTCCCACGCCAAAGGCAGGTCCCGCAGTGTACAGGGGATCAATGTGCCCATCAGGACTCGCCCTGCATCATCCGGCGGCTGAGAAATTGTTGGAGTATGCAACACAGGGCTGCAAAACGCGCACCGGCAGGCCATGGACGAAGCAAGAGATGGAAGAGGCAATTGCTCGGGGACCGCATGTCTCCGCAATGGCGGAGGATGCAATGGCGCAATTGGAGGCAGAAGTCAATGCCAAGGTGGAGAAGGGGCAATGCAAGGTAGTACTATGGGACAATATCAAAGACAATCCACCGAGGGAATTGAAGGTGTCGCCGATTGCGATGATCCCGCATAAGTCGCGGATGTATCGGGCTATTTTGGATTTATCTTTTGCATTGAAATTGATGAATGGAGAGAGATTGGCAGCAGTGAACGAGTCAACTGAAAAGACAGCACCGCAGGGCGCCATCGACCAGTTGGGATTTGCATTAGCTCGCATCATCCATGCATTTGCCGAAGCAGGGCCTGATGACAAGGTGTTCATTGCAAAATGGGACATCAAGGATGGTTTTTGGCGTCTAAATTGTGAAAGTGGCGAGGAGTGGAACTTTGCATATGTCTTGCCACAGCCGGAGGGCGCTCCAATCAAGTTGGTCATCCCAACATCGTTGCAAATGGGGTGGATAGAATCACCACCATATTTTTGTGCTGCTTCGGAAACGGGACGTGATGTGGCTGAGGATTATGTGGAGACTCCAGTGGGATCCCTGCCGCCTCATAAGTTTGCAAAACATTCAGGAAGAGGAAAAGATTTTGACTCATTGCCACTGACCAGTAAGGAGGAGAGGTTGGCTTACATGGTCGAGGTCTTCGTTGACGATTTTGTGGCTCTTGCTATTCCGACGTCGCAGCAACAATTGCAACATGTGGCAACGGCGGTGATGTCTGGAATTCATGATGTGTTCCCAGCAGATGATGAGGATTCGGAAGACCCAATCTCCTTGAAGAAGATGCTGAAGGAAGAATCCATGTGGGCTCTGGAAAAGGACGTGTTGGGTTTCGGATTTGATGGCTGGGAGAAAACATTATGGCTGGAGGAGGGCAAGCGGGCAGCTCTCCTAACAACGCTACACCAATGGATACGGACGGCGCACAGGGGCAGGTGCGGGGTGCCATTTGACCAATTTGAATCGGTCACATCCAAGCTTCGCCATGCTTTCACCTCAATACCAAATGGCAGGGGATTGATGACCCCATTCAATCGTATCTTGCGAACTCGCAAACCATTTGTGTTCCTCCACACAAACAAGGCACTGCTCACCGCAGTTAAGGATTGCCGCACGTTGTTACGAATCTCCACCCTTGCTCCTACAAAATGCAGGGAGCTTGTCGCTGCATGGCCAGATTTTATTGGCATTAAAGATGCCTCAAAACATGGCGTCGGCGGCGTCATGGTTGGCGAGAACAAGGCATGTGTCCCAACTGTATTTCGATATGAATGGCCAGAGGACATAAAAGCTGACTTGGTCTCGGATGACAACCCTAACGGGCGCATCACAAATTCTGATTTGGAAATGGCTGGTTTGCTCATGC
>JAZGVS010000597.1:0-13389 GCA_037356235.1 Bacterosira constricta
CAAGTGTCTTTTGCAGCTGCGGCAGGATGACGGTTGGATGCGGAACTCCCAAAAGCATCATGGGAGGAGGACGTGAGTTTTGCACGGGCACTACTGGGCGGCTGCCATTTGCCACGGACATTTTCTCGTGTTTGCGTTTGTGATGCAGTCTGCCAAGATGGCTTTGGCACCACTGTCGCTGCCCTGTTATCCTGTAACTGCAGTGAAGACTCTGGCTGTTCCTCCAAATCCTCCACGGCGGGTGACCCCTCTGGCCAAGAGCCCTCTTCCACCAGCACATCCTTCACCACACTCTTCTCCTCCTCATCACCAGCTCTAGCATCCTCCTCCATCGAAGCAGCAGTGGTAACCACGGGCGAACCCTTGGTAGCCGACGAATTCTTACCGACAGTCGACCGCAGTCGCATCCTCATGAATTCCGGCACGCTTCCCTCGGAGCCGGCATACGATCCGATATTCGATCCCACATTGGACCAAACGTTGGATCCAGCGGTGGAGTGCGCGCGCGATCCAGTGTTGGAATTGGCATGACCAGTGCTACTCGCTCCCCCAGGACTGACCGGGTGGTCGTGAGACGCAACGCCTCCTTTCGCGTATCCGGCTTTGGAAAATCCAGCATTTGGATATGCGCGTGAGCCAGCGTGAGAACTGGTCTGGCTCGCTGATACGCTTGCCCCATCTGTCGTGGTTGGGATTTTTGAATTGTTGGTATTGAAAAGCCATCGGTTTAGACTGCTGCTGCCTTTGGTGTTGTCATTTCGTGAGGGTTGGTGGGAATGTGTGGATGACATTGCTGGTGGAATGTGCTGTTGTTGATGGGTTGATTGAGGCTGCTGTTGTTGTTGTTGTTGTGGATTATCGCTCTCTTCTTCTTCCATCTCCAGCTGCTGCACTGCCTCGGCCTGCTGATCCTTGTACCGTTTCGTAATCATTCCCATCTTCGACGATTGCTGCACTACCTTCTCCTCTACCTCCTCCACCCCATCATCTCGCTGCAACAACTCCCTCTCGCTCTTGTCAGCCTGATACTTCTCCGCCATCAACGACAGCATGGACGGCTGTTGTTGTTTCTGCGCATCCATTCCAACTCTTCCTCGACGACCGGCAACCGTTCGTGAGAATTTCGTTTCAGTCCTACCTCCGATTGGATGGGTGGTGTTCGATCCTCCAATGGGGCGAGAGGTGGCCGTGGAAGAAGTTGTGGGTGCTGCAGTGGTTGGTGGATTGTCCTCTGGCGGCTGTGATTGTGGCCGTGTTGGTGGTTGAAGTGTGACATTGGTTGTCGAGGGAGGATTATTGGACGACGGGATAGTGCTGTCGCTGTTCGAATGAGGCTGGGTCTGCTGCCCCGAATGTCCCCGGTAGTAATGCCGCCCTCCAGTCGAATGTGTTGGTTTGGTATACTGATTGACTGCTTTGCCAGTACCTGCCTGCTGTTGTTGCTGTTGATGTTGATGCTGAGAAGATGACGACTGAGACGATGATGATGGATGAGATGAAGATGACTGTTGTCGCGACATGGTGGTTCCAACAACGACCGTCGTGCTGGCTGTGGGCATGGTTCGTTTGAAAAAGGATGATGTTCGCATTGTTGTTGTTGTTGACGTAGGCTGCGATTGTGACTGCGGTGGTGGCATTGAATAGTCAAATGGAAGAATCACCGGTTCCAATCGTTTTGTCCTATTGTTCCATTCAAATTTCAGATTTGGGTTTATTGTTGAAGCTGTGTTTATTCTTTCATTCGCAGTGGCCGGCTGTTTCGTCACTGCATCCTCTCCTCCAGGATTATTCACCACTGACACGGGTTCATACGCCATGGTGGCACCATTCCACTTCATGGCGACCCTTGGCGATGATATCCTCTCCCCTGGATCATTGTCTGGTTTAAAAGTACTGGTGGTACTGTTCACTTCTTCCTTGAGACGCCTCTCCCGTAATTTGGTTTGTAATTCATCCTCCTTTTGATTATTGTTCGTCGAAACAACAGCAGCAGCAGCAGTAGTGGGTGTTTTCTTTCGGTAGGCTACTGCTCCCTCTAGTTTAATCTTGCCACCACTAACGCCACCACTGTGGACAATGGCATCATTTTCCAATTCCTCATCGCTAGGTTCAAACGGACTCAATTCCGCGGGCGGATTGGAATAGCGCACACCGAATTTATTACCACTTGCGCTGCCGTGGCGTTGTTGCTGTTGCTGTTTGGCATTCATGACACCTCTTGCATTAATGGTGAGTGGATCTTGCGAGTGTGAACGACCAGCTGCAGTGCCATGTGGCATGCTAGATGGTAATGGTGGTGCAATAGCTGACGATGATGATGATGATGATGAAACTCTACCTAATTGCAATGCCTCCCGTCCTTTGGGGGAGGGACTTACTTCGATTCCTATTCCGTTGTCGGATGGGTTGCTCCATTGTTGGTGTTGTTGTTGATTGGATCGGGATGGTGATGATACCGTGTTGTTATTATTGTTGGTATTGGTAGTGGAAATGGTGGCTGCATTGGTTATAGAGGGGGCAACAATGGCATTGACACTATCTTCTTCGCGTTGCTGACTTTGTGTTGGAGTTTGAGGGCTTTGGGCGGCACGTCGTGCTCGTAGGATGGCTTGCAGTTCTGACATTTTAGGAGTAGGAGTTTTATGAACTTGCCCAACTTTTATTTTGACGAGTAGTAAGTCCGCTTCTCGGGGAGGGTGGTAGGTTGGTTGATTGGTTGGTTGCGTGTGTATTGTGTTGTATCTCTAGATGACGATGCCGCGCCATCTCAATAATTTGAATCCCATGGTTCATCTCTTGAAAATGGATATTGTAATTGTACGATATCGTATGCAGGGGCCCTGATCGTATGCCGGTAGATATGGCCCGCCGTTGGTCTTTTGGCTTCTCTCATCGCGCGTTGGTCCGATTAGGTCCGATTCTCATGTCACATCTTACGGGGGCAGGTAATGGGGCAACAGGGGGTCAGTAGAGGTTTTGTCTTTTCTTCTTTTTTAGACCCTGCCACAACCACTGCCACAACCCAGCACTACTGTCAATAAAATTGCTCCCACCTCGTGTGTGCCAAACCCAATAGCCAACAATGAATCATTTTGTGAATAATAAAAAGCTTTTATAGATGAACAAATAAAATGGACTCTTGACCTCTACTGGCATCATGAGAGAGATTGTAAAAAAGGGATGACGCGGAATCTCAAAAGAAACAGCGATACAGGGCGACTCTTAATAGAAGCTAGCTCTTCATGTTTCGACCTAAGATATCAACAAGCCAGCATTTTATTTGATAGAGTTCAAATCTCTCCATCTTGAATATGAATCATGGTTTCAGTTTATTTCTTCTCAATTTTAATAAGACTCATTTATTAGTTTGAGGTATATTGACGATGCATACATGCCTTGAAATAATCTGCAATCCATCCAGTTTTATAGAAATGAGAGAGTGCCTTGATTTGTAGAATTTCAATTGTAGAATGATAAAAAGCAGCGGATTCGATATTATAGTATAGGATATATGCCAAGAGAAAAAATCTATTCTCATTCATAGTATGCATTTTAAATCCAAACCCATCAGGACGAGGCTGACGAGACTGTCCATCATCAAATTGGTCATCTTTCTTCTCCTCTGTACAGTTCAGAAAATGAAGGACGCATTAGATGCCATACAATATAAAGCTGAAATATGGTCTTCAGTAAGTTTCATCTTGTTGGCACTAAAAGGTTCAGATTAGGGCTTTATTTTCTATACTAGAAGTGGGGGCACAACGATCCGATTGGTACACGTTTTCCCGGGTTTCACCACTCATAAACAACAACAACAAGACGTATATGAATACATTTCGAATTACACTGAGATGCCCGGAGGCATTCTATTCTCATTTTGAACTCTTCATGTTGTACGTTCGTTTCCAATTGAAGTTTAGTTCATTCAAGGCATTGATGCGATCGTGGGTTAAGAGTGTTGGTTTCTCTGGATTTTTGTTGGCATGCCTCACATCTGGGCACAAAACGCGTAGAGGCCTTTATTCTCTGTGTTTGATACTTTGATGTGACCGTGTTTGTTGTAAAATGACTCACAACGGTTGAAAGGAGACATGCGCGCGCCGGCCCGCACTTGGCTTTTCGGACATTGTCCCTACTCAGCCAAACCGGCCCCCCAAAAAATCACTTCCCCACTTTCACCCCTAACAAAAAAGAGAAACAACAAGAACCTACAGAAATGTAAATCGCACTACTATACTCTAGAGCAGCGTGGAAGGATCCAGCGTCGTCGAAGGCGATCGTGGAGCAGCGGCAGCATTAGTGGGGCAGGCGGTAAGGTGGAACGAGCGGCGGTGTCAAGCACTTTGGTAATAAATTGGGCAAGTGGCTGGTTCGGCAAACAGTACCACTGCCGCATTTGCAAGTACTTCTGTGGCAACTTCCATGGCCACCTCTCATCTACACCATCCAATAATGGAACACCAGCCCCCAAATTTCACATGGGCAGCGCATCCAAGCCGAAAACACAACGTGATATCCGCGGTCGTACCTCTACTCCTGCTGGTAAATTTGTACAGAGGAGATCTACTGCTGGATATATCTATATCGACTCCTGGCTTGGCTGTGAGGGGGGGAGCACTATCTGCCAGAGCGGGTACTTACTCCTAGAACAAGTGGAATGAGGTAGCCATTGAATAGAGCGGGGGGGTTAACGAGGAATCCAGGGGGTATCATTGCTACTGGTAGAAAATTGGGTGTGTCCACTGCTGGCAACACTGCTGGGATGATCAGGTAGAGATTCCTTGTGGCAACTTGTGGATCCGGCCTTGACCTGGAATCTGAATAAATTCCTCGCCATTCACAATCACTGTGTTCTCATAGAGAGTAGAGAAGAACTCAACATCATCCTGCCGCTTTGTTTTTTTTTCTTTGAATTTTATTTGCCACGCTTTTTGCCTGGTCTCCTCTCTTCGAATAGATTTGAGGCTTTCGCAACGCCTGGTTTGAGATTTTGTGTCATTCTTGCCATGAGGGTTGTGTATTTCTGCTTAGTCGAAGCCATGTTACACACCGCTTTTAATGTATTTGCCATTCTTACATGGACAGACTCATGGCACTCTGCAGACGACCGGCCATACATGTGATAACGCTCAACATATTCAGGGGAGTGCATCATCAAGAAATGAAGCTTGTTAAAGTACGGCACATTCGGGAATGTCTTGTCCCATGAAAGAATGAGGTCGAGAAGAAGGCTATTGAAGATGTCAGGGTCCATCTTCTCTTGGCTTTTGGCATAGGTAAGAAATTTGAAAGCTGTATCAGCAAGGTCTTCGTATTGTTCAAACAAGCCCTTAATTTTTGCGTGCATGGGGTCCGATGCGTCGTATGCTAAAACACAAGCATCTTTGATTTTGCTGAAGTTTTCAAGTGTGACCAAACCTCTACCATTTGTCTGATCATAACCACTGTACTGAGCCATGAATTGGCCGCCGCCCAAATGCTCGATGGCTTTGTTGAAGATATGTTCAAGCTTGCCACGTGGCCTCTTTGATGATGGGGACAAGAACTTATCCAATCCAGTGGAAAGGTTTGAGTAGCCAATCTACAATTGAATATAATGACCATACAGTGATGTATTAGAGTGATCCTCGTGGTCCTCGCCCATTTGAATCGCTTAATCGTGGAGTTCCAACAGCTTTGACTCAAACAATTCTATTTCTTCCTCGTGGTCCTCAATCATATCCATCTCATCTTGTTCCAGTACCTGGTCTTCCCTGTCTTCAAGGGCTTTGTTTTCTTCATGATATCACGAATTGCACGACGGTGTTTCATGTCTTCTAGGTGCAATGGTGCCAGTAGACTCACTACTTCTGGATCCAAGTCTTTTGGAGGTGATGTTTGAAGTTGTTGCAAGTGTGCTTCTACTTTTTCGCGCACTTTCTTCATTGTGACGATGAAGTCCTCATTGCTCTCTAGCTCTCTTATTTCCTTTCGCATATTAGCTATGGTGTGGTTGATCACACCAGAAGATGCATGCAGGGGCTCTCCGCTGTTCTTCGGACCCTCATCCAAGAAGGATTGTCTAGTTACTGAAGCAGTTATGATGCTGATGACTTTCAATTCAGCCTCAGTAAATTTACACTCACCATTGCGTGTTTCTTTTGCGTAGAGCTTTGCACAAACATCAAGCGCCATTGCTCCAACTCGTTTTGGTGCATCTTTGCAAGGAGTTCCCACATCCATCCCCTTTTCCAGCATTAGCTTCTGCGTAAGCTCACTTCTTTGCACAGGTACAGACAGGGCACGGAAATCTACACGAGCATCCACAGATGCCAGCTAGGATATTTTGCTGCTTCCCATCGTTTGCAGGAAAACCCATAACTTGCTGGAGCAAAGTAATAGTTTCAGACAAAGTGAAATCTAAACGGAGCGGCGACTTGAATTTTTGGGCGTGAACAGGATGGTTCCCAACATAAAATTGAACCCCAACTGCAATATCCTTATCGAGGGTTCCTTTCACAAGCCTAACACAGATAGACTTATCATCAAGAGGGATTTCAATTTCAGGTGGCCCGCCGCTAGATGACACAATATCATCAAACAGAACATTAGCCTCGTCCTCTAATTCTTCATGTAGCTCAACATTGATATGCCTATCTTCAAAGATCCCATGCGCAGGTGTCGGCTTAAACATGATACTTTGGCATTCATCATTTGGAGTCTGAATTGATAACATGAAGTAAGAGTCATTTACCCATCCCTGCATAACCTCTCGTAGTGAATATTTTAGATTGAATAGTGTGATCTCTTCGTTCTCGTAACATTCAGAAACAGGTCTGCCTTCACCTCCTATCACTGCAATGGGATAAGTGTCCTTCAAAGAATTTCCTTTTGGCCTGTTCAATATTCGAATGGTAGCATTGATCATATCACCGCCTTTGTCGATATTGTAAGTCAAGCCAAGTTTGTCTGGTAGTTTCATATAACCTATGCTATTCACATATTTTCCCTCAATTAATGATCTCTTGTTCATCATCTCCAGCATTTTCCAAGGGTGCTTCACAATCATGACGCCAATTTGCTCTCGCTTCATACTCTCTTTAGAGGTGATCAAATCGTGCATCGCCACGACTAGTTCAAGATTGTTTGAAGCATCAAACTCGGCAAGTTGTTGTTTGATACACGAAGGAAGAAATTCGAGCATTGGATCAAGAGTTTCAACACCACACTTCAATCTATCAATTACGTTTGTGCCACACTGCATGAAGTCACGGAGTGCAACTACCTCTTGAATAGTAAATTTCTTTGATAAACCACACTCCTCGACTAGCTTGCGCATGACACGACGTGTCAGCTCCTTGCCATTATCTGTTGCTTGATTCAAAACTGAATCAATGACCAACTTCAGAAATTTGGCTCTGCGGTTGACAAATTTCAGTATCGACTGTTTTTGAGATTCAGGACTACAGTCTTTTGTCGTAGGTATTTTCAAGTACCTGTTAGATCCGATCGTGACAAAGTCTAGATCTTGGTCAGTTGAAGGTAGCTTGTCAGAATTTGTAGCTGTGATCTTTGGAATAGACTGCTTGGTTGTCAGTTTCTCCGTCTGATTTGCCTGATGTAATAAAAATATGCAGAAAATTAGAAAGATGATGCGCCTCTGACGAAATACCGTGTATCATATATATTACTCACACTATTTGGTGGTAGTTCAGCAGCAGCAGTAGAGTTGGCTACATTTGAAATATCCGTTGCCATTGCAATTACGTTCACATGGCATTCCTCGTGCTTGTCCATCCAAGATTCACTGGCCGCAATAGCTTCGTCTAACTTTTGGCGGATTTCGCCGGCGCTTGGTTTTCCTTTCCCTCTCAACGTGTGCCAATAATACTGTTCAAAGCTCGCCCAAAGCAGTGTACAGTGCTCCTTCTTGGTGAGCTTATTGGTCTTCAAATCATGCTTGCACAGTTTGGCGAGCGTGGGTTGGAGGTCACGATGATACTCTTGCTGATGTCTTCATCTGATTGTTTTGGAGACGCTTTCTTTTTGGCGCATATGTTGCTGTTCTCATCTGGATTTTCAGCCATATTTTGAGACAAGTTGGTTATTAGATCTTGATCAGTCACATGATTCTCTTCATTGGTATTGGCTTCATTTGAGCTACCGACACAGTCAGCGTTGACGATCAGATCATGATCACACACACGATTCTCGGTGGCAATGGTATCACGTGCAAGCTTTGCAAGACAGGAAGTCCTCCCAAATTCCATCAGATATTTCCTGCAGTATGCAATGTTGGCCGATAGGTGAAGGTTGGCCAACGCAATGATGTCATTTGCAAGATCCACCAGAACAGCAGTTGCTTCGAATTTCAGCATATATCTATGGCAGTATGCAATATAGTTTTCAAGATGGTCCTCACAGATTTGCTTCTCGGACTCTGCACTTTTTAATTCAGCCAATCCAGGCACCACCCGAACGTCATCGATCCAGCGTCGAATCTGTCTATCACCTGGAGCGCATGCAGCTCCTTTGATCGCTTTACATATGTCTTTACACGCGAACTCAAGCCCAAGCTCTTGGACTTGTTCTTTACTGAATTTAGATGGTTTGCTTGGTGGAGGAAGCGTCAAGATTGCTTTTCTCTTGATAGATGGAATGACGTCGAAGGATTGAACAGCTTGAATGGAAGCATTATTGTTTCTATCAATGATGGCACGTGCAAGATATATCAGATTGGAAGTCACTACTTCAAATTTCCGCATGTATCTTTGGCAGTATGCAACATAGTGACCAAGATGCCCCTCGCAGATTCGCTTCTCAGGCCATGCTTTTTTCAACTCAGCCAATCCAGGCACCACCTGAATTGATCCAATTCTGAACCGTTGAACGTGGCGGACGGCACTTAGCATCGTCGATCGCTTTGCATATGTCACTAAATTCGTAATCAAGCCCAAGCTCTTGGACTTGTTCTTTGCTGTATTTAGACGGTTCGCTTGGCGAAGGAAGCTTCAAGATTGCATTGGTTTTACTTTTCGTAGATGAAGTAGGTTTTGAGTTGGTTGTGTCAGGCGTGTTGGTAGGTTCTATACCTGTGTTCGTGATGTCACTCAATGGAGCTTGTTTTGAAGCACCATTTGTAGTTGCAGGCAGCGCACCAATATTTTCATCGAAGGGTATAAACGAAGCCATCTTTCATTGATAGTTATGTTCCAATGCGCTTGTACTGTATTATTTGACTCGCGAGGCTGAGAAGTACCCGCAAGTTGACGAGCTGCACAAGATGCATCATGATACTATATTTGATGTGTTGATTCCTCTCTTCTTCTCTTCTAATGTAGTGTGTTTGCTTGTGCGCGATTGAATTCATGTGCAAAGGTATCTATGTAATTGATTGAGCAAATTGTTGTTATTCCAAGTCACACATGTTTGGCATTTGAACTTTTGCGTTTACTTGACTCACAAACCAACAGTCGATCGCACAACGCTGGAGAAACAAAACCAACGATGTGCACAAGGCAGCACAAATCCAGGGGACTATAATTACACAAATCTACTTGCACCACGGTGATCCAATCAACTGGCCGAAAATCAACACGCCGTACGGCAAGCAAGTTGAAAAGTCCTGGCATTATCGGTAGAGATGGCTCATTTCAACGGGCAGCAGCCGCGAATATCACGATTGATATTGCATGGTCAGGGTTTGATGATGCGCTTCAGGAAGATATTGTAAGTTGAGATGGCAAAATTGTATGAATGAAAATTGATTTGCGCTTGGAAGAAAAACACTCACCATATCTTCAATGTGCTCTCAAACTTTACCTCCTGAAGAAAATGATGATCTTAGCACTCAATGCAAATCCCATCGAAGACCTAGCCAAGTACGATTGTATCGCCTACTTCATTGTTGCGTCCGATGATAAAAATGCAATGCTACGTACAATCAAGTTGATGACGCAGAAGTTGTCACCCTCCATTGGCTGGAGGATTGTTACAAGGCTCTTAGCTTTCTTCCTTCTGATAGCTACCTACCAACCAGTGAAGCAGCAGAGAATAAGTATGACTTCTCTGTGAAGCAAACAATTGCTAACTCTAAGCTTGCTCGTCAATCGGGTGGCATCTTTGCAGGATATTTTGTGTACATCTGCAGCAGAGTTGTCGGGAAGGAAGCAGGGAAACCGCCATTGGATCAGTTGAAGCTTCTCATCAAAGCTTCTGGAGCCAAAGTAATATCTAGCCAAGCCAAAATCCAAGACTGCAAGGACAAGTCCAAGCTTCTTCTTATCACGTGTACCCTCGACGATGGTATCAAGAGTCCAAAGTTGCTGTCAGCATTGCAAGGTAATGCAACAGTCGTCCCTTTGTTCACTCTATTTCATGCATTGACTCAGCAAAGTATCAAGAATCTTGGACCAAGCAAGAAACCCCTCCGTCATCCCCTTGGAGCCAGCTACACAAACAGAGATGCTCCAGGTCAAACGAAGAAACACCGCAAGTACAAAGCAAGCTCTTCTAACGACAGCACAACCTACACGGAGTGAGAAGCCCCAGCTCTACAGAAGCCACCTCGCAGGCCCAACGCGAGCTCTTCCAAACAGAGCAGAAGCTACATGAAGGAAGAAGGCCCTCCAGTGAAAACTCCGTGCAAGCCCAACACAAGCTCATCCAAACAGGGTAAATGCTACACGACACCAATTGCAAAGCCTGAGCCCAACTTTAGTCCTGGTCCATCCAAAAAGACGAATTTTGAATCTGTGCTGAAGAAGCATGGATTTGAGTTCCAGTCCATGTTTGGAGATGTCAAACATGTTAGAGATGCCACCCAATTGCCAGTTGCTCCAAAAACGAATGATTTCTTTCAAACCTTTGTCTCCTCATGCATTTGTGAAGAATGATAACGACATGGACCTTGGTCTTCAAGTTCGTGCCGCAACCCTTTGTGCGGGAGAAATGGAGGCGTTCGATCCTAGTGCAGAGTCTCAGCCTTATTGAGCATTGTTGCTAGGTTAGCAGAGGAGCTCCGTTTATACTTCAACGGAGCTATCTTTTTGGTAGGTATATTCTGGGTGCGTAGTATTTGATTGCATCATCTTAAATGGTAAAGCAATAGTAAGAAAGTTATTTCAGTTACTAGGCTTTCAGTGTATTTGCATTCTGATTTGCATTTGCATACACAGTAGAAGAAATGATAGAAATTGTGTCTGAGATTGTTGTTGAAGATGCTGGGAATTGTGAATGGCGATGTGGATGTGGAAGAAGGATTAGGACATCAGGAGATTTCTCTCCAACTATTACAAACGTGCAGCCAAAGCATGCAAGCCCAAATTGCTACCAAAGCCAAACAATGCAAACCCCAAAAGTGCCATCAGAGATGCAAAAATTCATGCCATGTAGCATGTAGTAAAGCTAAGCTTTCCAAATCACTCTGTACTGGCTGTTGAATTTGCGACGTTCACCATGCCAGTTGCTGCTGTGCTGCTGAGGGTTGCAAAGACACATCAAACGCGCACCAGCTGCTGGAGCGGGCGTTGCCTCTGGGGGTGCAGAGAAAGTAATATCTGACAGGAAAACCATAAGTACAGGCTCGACATTATCGTCAACATTCCATCGATTGTCTGGGCTAAACTTATCCCCAACCTGAAGGATATTCTCACAGATATCCGAATGATTTTCCTGGGGACAAAGCACGAGATCAAAGCTTTGAAATTCTCCTGGTTGACCAAATGGTAAATGAGCTCCAAGCACATTGTTGCCGGATGCTAATGTCGGGATCGTTGAGACAGTCTATGACAGTGGCAGTGGTGAGATGGCACTGTAGGGCTGATGCCGCAGTGTTGGCGCCTANAGATCAAAGCTTTGAAATTCTCCTGGTTGACCAAATGGTAAATGAGCTCCAAGCACATTGTTGCTGGATGCTAATGTCGGGATCGTTGAGACAGTCTATGACAGTGGCAGTGGTGAGATGGCACTGTAGGGCTGATGCCGCAGTGTTGGCGCCTACATTGTCGTCTCCCCCATCTCTGCTGTTGTCTGCAGAGGAGGAGCAATCGGCAATGCATTTTTCCAGAATATTATTATCGCGATTTAGTAGGAATCGACCACCAACACCTCAGCCCATTGCCGTCTCCACGCACTCATACCAAATTGCATTCCCAGAATACCTGTACCAAGACACTGTTTATTTCTTCACTAGCCATGGCATCATCGGCGGCACCAAACAAACAAAGCAGCGTCAAGATTTGGACTTGGAGGAACGGATCTGAAATGCCCCATTATTTTCCCGTCCAAGCTGCACCACAGTAATGCACCACGGCTCCACCAATCATTCAACAGGCAAAAAAACTAATCCACAAAGTCTCTTACACCATATCCTCATGACACTCGGTCAAACAATGTTCCATGTCCATGTCCATGGCCAAACACACATTCTTCTCAAATACAGCTTCATGTCCGCAGTCTCCAAATTCCCAATGGCGCCCAAAATGATATTCAAACCTTCTTGGGGGAATATGTGGCGAGCATGAGGACGTCTGGTAGTTCGGAGGGGAGGGGCATCATTCCCAGTCCTAGATACAACACCCAATTTGTTTTTCATGGAAGTGGGGGGGGGCTAGCGGTGGCAATGGTTATGTCGATGCCCGCCGTGGCACCGTTGACGGCCAACCACCACAGCGATGACTTCGTTATGGGAAATGTCCATGGTCCACTGATGATGATGGTAAATGTCTCTCTTTTATCCATTAATACTATTATCTGCTGTGGTGGTTTGGTGGTCGCAGTTTGGAGTTTGGTAAGGTTTGATTTTTGATGGATAGATAGTGATTGGGGCGTTTTTTTGGGGGGGGGGGTGAAATTAGAGGGCTCCCTCCCCGATATATACCCGTAGGCTTTTCGGCAGGGGTCGATATTCACTCAATTTTGGCGAATATTTTTCCATCGAATATCTCAATTTTTTTTTCTGACAAATATTTTTCAAATGAATATTTATGAATCTGCTCGTTGACGAATATACATCCAGTGAATATTATCAGTGAATATCAACTGAATATTCTCCAGATATTCACCGAATATTATGCGCTATTATGCGTCATGTCGGGTATGATAATATACCAATTCCTACGGTTGTACAGATAAATTCTCCAGCATCCGTCGAGATCAGATCTCACCGGCGTCAAGAATCAAGAAGTGTCAAGCGAATAATATGACCGAACGACACACGCGTCATGCGTTCAGCGTTCAGCGTTCAGCGTTCAGCGTTCGTGTATTGGATATTCTGACGAGCTATGAGCTATGAGTTACCTTATTCTACCATAATGTGCCATATTTTGGCATTGTGGTGACATGTTGGCGAAGCATACAGGATATTCACTAGATATTCGAATATCATAACACTATATTCGAGTGAATATT
>JAZGVS010000598.1:0-13384 GCA_037356235.1 Bacterosira constricta
CCTACATCTACTTCTGATGGACGGTCCGAGGCAGCTGATTTGTTGCGATCCCGTATTCAAACGATGCAATTGAATGATAAATTTGGAGATAAAGCCTCTGAAAACAGGGTTGCGGACTTTACTGGCGAAGGAATACCGAGTGATTACGAAGAGATGCGTGTCAAGAAAGGCGAAGCAGATGCTGAAGTGGCTTTGCTCAGTGCTGAACTGGTGGCACTACGGGGTAGGCACGAGGAAGAAAAGAGACAGCTAATCAAAACGGTTCGCGAGTTAAGACGTCGCAACGAGGAACTTGAACGTCGCATCACGATGCAGCGAATGGGCAGCAGTAGTAGGGCTGGCGAAGCAGAACCAGCGAATGGTAGATCGGTATCGTGTTCACGAATTACCGGAGGGGAAGATCAAGACAGAGAAAGCAAATTTGGATTCAGCATGAAAGCTTTAGCCCACCGATGGGCGTCTCCGCATCCAAGAGGTAGTCAGCCTTCTACGCCTTGCAAAGACGAAGAGAGGGAGGTAACACGTCCATTGGATCGAGAAGACTTGTATCCTGGAACCAGTGACAGCACAATTGATACCAATGAAGATTTTGGGCATTTCAGTGACAAGGAGACACTCCTTACCGTGCCAAGCAATGAAGAATCTACGAAACTCATTGCAGCATTTGAGGAGCAACTGCATCAATCAGAGCATCATGCCAAAGTCCTCGAAGAACGTCTCAACATTGTCAAAGAATCTGGCGATGCAGTGATTCAGAGCCTCAATGAAGAATTGGCAGATGTGGCCGAGGACCGAGCCAGATCGGAAACCGCTATGATCAAGGAATTATCCATATTGGACTCTCAGCGACGTACGGAGAGGATTGAATATGAGAAACGGATCCAAGAGTGGATTGCCCACGATGCCAACAGAAAATTGGAAATGGAAGAATATGAAATGAGGATTGAATCATTGTTGGGCAGTGTACGTATGATGGGCGCTGATGCGACAGATTGTGAAGTAGGTACCAAATCATCTTCATGGGATAGGCAAGCCGAGCAAGAAATGAAAAATGATTTGATTCAATACATTGAACTATTACAGGGAAATAATGCAAACAACAAGAGGGGGAAAAGATCTCTTGTCATGTCCATCAATGACGCATTTGACCTGGAGTTTAATGCCAACCCCAATGTCGCAGATGACATGCTGGAGTACTACCGTTCGCGTCCGGAGCTGAATGAGTTTACACTCAAGTCAGAGCTTCCACGTATGGATTATGAGGTGCTGGCAGTTGATACAGAAACAGGGAAAAATGTCAAGCTTGTAAACACTGATGAAATCCGATCATACTTTGCATCATTAGGCGAGTCAGCAAAGGATGGTGATGAGATAGACATTATATTGCGCGCCTCAAATCAATCTTTGCTGGCAGATCCTCTAGCAATGTTGACTTGTGAAGGCAATGGCAAATTAGTTCATTCTGGCAGCTTCCACTCCACAGTAATTTCAACAGCTTGTTCCTTCAAGCTTGATTTAAGACGCGAAGGAGAACGACGAGTCAAGGTGGAATGTGAGCTTGCCATTTGTGTGCCATCGGGAATGGATGGTTCGAATAATGCAAAAGAGCCGTCTGAGAGCGAAGAAAAGGAAGAGAAAGTCAGTGCCACCTTGGAGCTGGCACGTGCCAACCTCGTTATTGTATTCTCTCCTTCGCCCACCTCCACCCCTTCTGGTCCATTGGTGAAGTACTGCTTGATGGATATCAAACCGACAATAAGTTCCTACGACGAAGGCAGCGACAATGCAAGGGCGATACAGACCGCTGCAGCTGTTTTGGCTCGTGACCGTAATTGTCATATTCAAAGTGGAGGAAACGCAGCAGCGGTACGTCCCAATGTCAAGAGTCGATTACTTTCGCGGGTGAGACAATTTTCGAGCCGTGCATTGGATTAGATAGGAATATAATAGTAGAGAATACTCTCACTTGGAATCTATTCAAATTTCAAATCTGAGAGATGTTTGATTGATGTTTGGTGTAAATTAATAGGTATGATATTAGTGAGGAAAATACCGTAAACATATCATGGTACTATGTCGCAGGAAAGAGCCACAGACATGGAGGTTTGGCTCTCTGTTTCTCCCCTCCCTGACACACCCACATGCACCATCACCTCCACCCGCCCCTCTAGACTTTATCCTTCTCTTATTTCAAACCTTTAATCATGCCATGCATGCCATTAGAATTATGAGGTAGGTAGATACGATAGTAAGTGACAAACTAACCTAGTAAAAGAAGAAGTGTGGAGGAGTGGCAGGTATTTAAGGTGGCAGGCGCAAGAAGAAGCTATCTATGTACCTAAATGCGTTCCCGCCATCTTTTAGTTCACTCTCCCGCCTCACGCTATTTTGTAAACTTCTTCTTGCTTCTTCAACAACTTCCACATTGCCAATGACAATGATAATAACAAACTACCACAAACCACAAAGCAGTATAATGATATCTGCCGCCCTCTTCACCCTAAACGCTTCCTATGAACATAAAGAGATTGATACCCCAAATAACGGGCTCAAAGATTCAGCAAAATCACATGCAGCGAAAGCGAATCATGGTGGCAACGAGTCTGGTGTGACAGGAGTATGTTTCGCGAGAGATCCTACATCTTCCATCGGTCTAAATAGTAATAGTGGTCAACATGGAAGCGGTGGGAATGGAAGCGATGAGGGAAAGTGGCGACGATAGCAGTGATGATGACTGCCAACCGCTTCAATTTCAATGTTCCAACTTGCTGCTCTGACCACGCCATTATGGCGACACGAATACTCCAGGCAGTGTACATGCAAACGAAAGTACAAATCACAACAGCATCGTCGAATCCTATCAGCACGCAACGCACCTTTCCGCCGCTTCACACAGCTCTCTATCGGGCGCGATACTGGCATCTTGCCACATGGATGGATCTTGCAAGATTTGGGATTTGGCCACACGTCGTTGTATTGTGAAAGATATTTGTCATGAAGAGCCAAAGGGAGGGTCGGGCCTTTCATTGCGTCGCGTTGGCAATTGTGGAGATGGTACTTCGCAACAATTTCTCTACCAAACTCGAGATCCTTTTGGAACAGTAGCTCTTCATGATTTGAATCGGCCATGTACCTCACTTCTACAAATGTACACATATTCAACAACATTTTGTGCCACGTCGCTGTGTCAAGTAGGAACAGAGCCGCTGGAGGGAGAAACCATGGGAGGGGCACAGAATTTAGTAGCATTACCCACAGATGATCATTCTGTGGCATTAGTAAGAGACTTGCGTTGTGATCCAAAGTGTAATCCAGCATGGCGAGTGATTGTGGGCGATGAATACATAAGTACTATAATGTATGGATCCCATCGAAAGTATGGAATGTTAACACGCTTATCCCTATGTTCGCAGGAATCAACACTAAGAATCGTTTTAGGCTGCGGGATGGAGAATGGTTCAGCTTTATTTTACGATTTGGGTGTGATGGGACATGGCCGTGATCAGTGGTGGATCGAACCTGAATCCAATCACATGGATGGCAACATGCGAAACGGTGACATTGATGCCTCCTCTGGAGGGATTTCTGATATCGACTCAAGGTATATGTGCAGTACCACGCTGGGTAAAGACCCAGTACTTTGTCTTGATCTTGCCAGCTCGTACTCACACTGCCGATCTCAGGATTGTAAGGTTGACAACATGATTGGAAACATAGTGGAAAAGCAACATGAAATAGAGCTAGAAAGAGAAATGAAAACAGCATCACTTGTAGCAGTGGGAGGGTGTGCAGGAGATGCTGATGATTTGTCAGAATTGCCAGAGCAGGAACAAGGCACAATATCGACTATCAAAGTGAAATTGGCAGATGATTCCTCTACAGACGCTTCCCAAACCTCTGCAATGAAATCGACTATTCGTGCCAAAACACGAACTTGCTCCATCACATCTGGGGGTAAGGTTGGCGTCTCTATTTGTCGTTTTCGTCCAGACGGGCGGATCTACGCTGTTGGTGGCTGGGATTATAGACTCCGAATTTATGGTACGAATTCGCAGCCATTGGCAATTCTGCGTGGCCATGAGGACAGTGTGACAGCAGTGGATTGGGCGAGCAATGCTGCTCTGTCGGGATTGTTAGCATCAGGCGCAGGCGACGGAAGGATATGTATTTGGAGGGTATTTCCTCATTCTTTGAGAAGTTGAAGTGTGAATCCTCTAATCTCATTATTCATTTAGCCAGGTTTATAATTACTCTTACCACCAGACATTTGGTGAATGGTGAACTTCACTCAATACTCCTTCCTTATACTTATCATCTGCCACCATCTCCCTGAGAACATTCCATGTAACTTGAAAGTCAACTTCATCATCTCTTCGTAAAAGCAATTTACCTGCATCTTCTGCTGTCATCCGTTCATTCGCAGCTTCAAATGTATCATACTGCGATGTATCATACTTGACGTCATCACCATCTCCCTCATTATTGAGTTCCCTCTCTTTGGTTTCAATCTTAGGGACATCAAATAAATCCATGAACATTTGATCAATATAATCCTTCAGATGCCAGACCCACTTTCCATAAACTGCAATTGATCATGGACGAAGGACAATAAAGAATAAGATGTTAATGATGTAAAATCAAAGGTGCTATTGCAAGACCAAGGAAATAATGGGACTGTCGAGATAAACTCACATGGAAAACCAAACCGAAATCCCAATGCGGTACCATCCCCACACATGAGGAGTTTGAGAAAGTCGTCTTGGGGATCGTACGTCACGAGGTCGTTATTTTTGGCATTTGCACCCAAAAATCGAGTCAAGTTCTCGATTAAAATTGGGCCTGATCTGACAGCATATACTCCTGCCTTTGGCGGGCTTTTCTTGTTCTCATTCACTATTTCACAACAATCACCTGCTGCAAATACAGATGGATGAGATAGACTTTGTAGGTATTGATTTACACGAATCCATCCTCGGTCTGAGGATACCGACAGACCACACTGCTTGTTTAAATCCCACGACAAGTCATGCGCTTCTGCCCCTGTTGCCCAAATGCAATGAGTATATGGGATTTTGTCCTTCAGATTGGAAGTATCAACATTATTGCTGACATGAATGTGCGAAGAAGTCACTTCATCAACTATCAAATTGTGACGGACCTCAATATTGTATTTTTCCATGACAGTTTTCAAAGCTGAGCGGCAAGCGAAGGATTCCGAAGGAAACAGTGCATCATTGCTGTCAATCAATGTAATGGCGAGTTTGGAGTCCAAAACATCATTCCAGCGAGCACGTAAAGCAAGACTGAGCTCAATGCCAGCAGCTCCTCCACCAACAACCACAACATGTGCACCATCAGGGAGTCCACCAGTGCTGCATGTGTGAGTTTTCGTTATTGATTCACGAGGAGCATTGCAACCATAGATAGAATAGAATGTAAAAATGAATCATTGATATTCAGACAAATAATATTGACATACAAAATTCTGTCCCTTACCTCAATTTTTCTTTGAGAATATCCTCTTCTTTTTCAATTCGTCGTACCAAATCCGATATTGGACGCGTAGATATGGTATATTCACTAGCCCCAGGAATAGAAGTAAAATCACGAGTAGTGCTCCCAATATCAATAGAGACTACATCAAATGGAATTTCCTTTTTGATAGAATTTCCATTCTCGTCAGTCTCTTCTACAAGGATCATTTTATTTCCGTCATTTTCCTCAAAGGACATGCCCACCACTCTCCCGCAGACAAATTCAATCCCCGACCAATCTGCCAGAGAATCTAATTCAATTTGAACTTGATCAAGGGAGTATAATTTGGATACGCATCCTGGCACCATACCGCTGTACGATGCCGAAGACTGAAGATCAATCAGCGTGACATTTAGGTGGGATGGCCTTGAATGGACATTTAGAGATTTGATGACCTGGACGTGTGCATGGCCTCCTCCGATGAGAACAACACGTTTGGTTGGTAGGGCAGAAATATCACGATCGTTTGCTGAATGTTGATTGTGCATGTTGTATTTTGTATGTCGTCTGGATAGATGTGAAGGGATTCGCCTGGTGAAAGGATAATGATTGGAAAAGAAGGCTGGCAACGATGATGGCGATGCTGTCCTACTGGCGGCTTTGGCGCTAGCGGCGATTATAAAAAGCCAAGAGATTTTCAACATTGGTAAGTTATGTTGATGTGTGTAAGCTGGGGATAATGTACGAAGCCACTTTGCTTGGCCACATTATAAAATTAATAACAAATTTTATTGCTACACACTATCGTACACACCCACGGTTACTTCTTATTGAATGTGATGTGATGTGAATTAGATGAACTAGATCTAATTAATTGTGCTCGCGCCCACACTCGCACTCAGAGTCTCCACTGGTCTCCACTTTCCTTCTTATGTACTTTCCATCTTATTTCTTGTGTTGCTATGTAGCTGGTACTATGTTGTACCTGTTCTTGTGTCTGGTGGTGCGCGCGCGGTCGTACCGGCGCGCGAGCGATACCAAGAATACGAAACGATACCTAGGTACCTCTAGAGACCTATGTATCTATCTAAGTATCTCGTGCGTACTACCAGGTACTACCAAGAGATTCGTACCTGGATTCGTATGTAGCCATGCTCAGCCATGCTTGCTGGGTGATGATTGATGATTGCCTCTAACGCACCTACAGGCACCTACCTACTTCTACCTTGCTACCTACCTTCCACCTACCCCTGTCTAAAACGTCTAACACCGTTGCTCACAACATGGGAAAAGAAAAATAATGAATTGTCCAAGAACTGAGCCATGAACTACTATCCAGACCGCATCGCCGATGATGATTTCGACAATGAGATCTCATCCTGTTGCTCCGCAGATATTGAGGGTGGAGTGATTGCGGTCGACCCAAGAACGCCAAACCGCAGTGGCGTTGCCCACCATCACACTACACACGACGACGACCAGTCTTCGGCCATCGGGGGGTCTGTACACGATGATGGAAGTGATGGGAGCGTGGGGGACTATTCTGCCAATACTAATGCATCGCTTGTCTCGTCTGAAAGAGATCAGGACAGCGATGGCGAGTGTTGTGCAGAAGAGGATGCACTAAATTTTAGTCACCATAAAGGTCATAACACAAGCCAAACTAAATTGAATGGTACCACTAATGATCAGGAAGATCAAAAACATAACTCAATGGCAGCGTTGATACAAAATGAAAGAAATCGACGTCTTGGTGTACGAAATAATGCTGTTGATGTCACCAATAAAAAATCGCCATTACCCAGATCCAGCAGTGACACACCAGCTTCGAACCCCAGTGGAGTGTTGGGCAACATCAGAGGATGGTTCGGTGGGGGTTTCATTCAAGGACAGAACAATTCAAATCTTAATCGAAATGTGTCTTTTCAGCATGAACCTAAAGGAACTGATCATCTACCTGCTCAATCACAACTTGGTAAAAACTCATCCTACAATGAAGAAGAGGAAGAAGAAGAAGCAGATTCCTCTTCCAGTTCTTCCAACGAATCATCCTCCGACGATAGCGATTATTCATCAAGTCAATCTTCCGATTCTTCCAACAGCCAAAGAAACGGAGATGCCGACCTCTCTCCCCAAGAAAGGGCCCGTGCACGCGCATTACGATACCTCGCCAATTCCTGTGTCGATGCCGGGCGGAAATCCAAAACGGCATCCTACATCCGGGGACTGGAACGATTGGATCTGAAAAGAAAGAGGGATCGCTACGAAAAGGAATTGGATATTGTCGAAGGGGAGATGAATAAAGATCGTGGCTTGAGTTATGGTGGAGGAGAAAAGGATGCAATATCCGTCNATGCAAGATCCGTCATGGCGTCGAAGTTGGTTCGAGAATTGCCACGTATTCAGGGTGCTGATGCTGGCGCTGGTAGTGATTTGGGGAGGGGGCATGTTGCTAATAGAAGTTTCATGTCGTATGACGAATATGCAGATGCATTGAATAATGATAATTCAAACTTCAATGGTGGCACTCAGCAACAACCCTCATTGTGGGAGAATAAAGAAGCAGTCGATGTCTATGTTACCTCTCTTCATGGTCGTCTCAAGGAAGCGCTAGAACGTACACGAGCTCTTGAGAAGCGCCTGATAGTGTTGGAGCAGGCCGGTGATGACATCGTTAGCTCTTTGTGCGAAGATTTGGCTGAAGTCACTGGGCATTCAAATAAGGCGGAAGCAAGATATGTAAAAAAGGGAAAAGAATTACAGCGCAAACGGCGAAGAGAGGAGTTGAGATATCGCGACAAGATAAAGCAAACAGAGCGGCGCGTTCGGAAATTGGAAGAACGGTTGCTGGTTGTTAGTGGCGTTCGGAAGTTAGAAAAAGAGTTGCTGATTGAACCCCAACATTTTTATGAGAGCAGTGATTCATCCAATGAAGATTCAAGTTTGGAGGGCGACGACGAAGATGACGAGACCATGCTAGAAGCTAAGTGCACGAAAATAAAAGCAAAAAATGAGCAAGACAAGGATCAGCACGAATCTGAAGTGGACTCTATTCGTCGACAATGCGAGCAAGTGAAATTGCGTCTATCCGTGGCGCGGTTGGTCATGGAGGGGGATGACAACTTGCGTGAGTACATAGCATTATTG
This sequence comes from Bacterosira constricta, assembly GCA_037356235.1. Taxonomy (NCBI): domain Eukaryota; phylum Bacillariophyta; class Thalassiosirophyceae; order Thalassiosirales; family Thalassiosiraceae; genus Bacterosira; species Bacterosira constricta. Next base: position 8,623 of record JAZGVS010000598.1, read on the forward strand.
GAACGATTAAATCCAAGTACTCGGCAGCAACGCAAGAAGAGCACAAGTGATGATTTCGATGATCAAGTATTTTCTGGAATTCATGGAGAAGCCATCCCGTCTCCTCCTCCTTCACGCATTACCCGTGAGTTTTTTTCTCAATCAATCCTCATCTTGGCATCATATCTGCATTTTGCTTACATTATTTGCCTTGTCTGTACACAGGAGCACGTGCAAAGCTTCTCAAAGTGACTCACCTTGAGCGTATATACGAACAGAGGCTTGCTGTATCAAAGGCATTCACCGATGCAACTATCAATGCGCTCGATCAGGAATTATTAGATCGAGAAGATGCGAGCCAAGAGATGGATGTGAGATGCTTGAATGAACTAGTGTCAATTGATTCGAGGATTAAAGATATCGTGAAGGAAGCAAGTGATAAAATGGCAGATCTAGAGTCAGAAGCGCATGATCTGAAAGATGCCATTGCTGCTTGTTCTGCTCAAAAGTCAATCGCTAGTATCAATGACATGTTTGGAGACGATGGTATTTCGACTGAACCAACCAAGCCTGCAGCAGAAAAAGCAATTCCAATGGAAAATGAATCTTCTAGTGACAGGCGAATAGGCAGTAAGGACATTGGTATGCATCAGTGGAGAACAGGACGGATGACAGATGCTGACTCGGCGCACGATGAGAATGATATTGTTGACGAATTTGAGCCATCAAGGCCTACAACTAAAGAAACAGTTCCGATGGATAACGAATCGTCTAGTGACAGTTCAGGAGACGAGAGCTACACTGTCATGGAACAGGCAGAAACTGATCAGATACCAAATGCAGACTCGGCGCATGTCGACAATGAGATTAGTGATGAATCTAAACTGCCAAAGCCTACAATTGAAGAAGAAATTTCAATCGACAATGAGCGTTTTAGTGACCAGTCAATAGATGAGAGAAGTAACATCGAGGAACAGGCAGACACTGATCTGACATCAGATTCAGACTCATTGCAGATCAAGAATGACATTGTGGATCAATCTTCACTGTCAGACACCCAGAGTTCTTGTAACGCGATAGTGAAAGTACCTCTTTCTGCTCACGTCATTGAAGCAGAAAATGTTGAAGCAACTCCACAAAATACGAAAAGCTTCAATGAAGCCATGAAGTCAAGTGAACATGATTACAAACAATCTGACGACCTAATTTCCAATCATATGGAGGATGGCAGCATTCCGCCACCGCAAAATGAAGACGTTGTCAAAACTGAGAATCACTTTGAGGGTATTGGAACTGATACCAAAAAGAATGATGGAATTGGAGTTTCATCCTCTGATGAACAAGAGCGGCAAACTCATTTCAATCCGCATGCTGAGGCCACTGATGAAATATCGGCAACAAAGCATTTACCTTCAGTTGATGTCATTGATCTTGCTTCAAATGCCAATCACATGCCAAAAGATTGCAAGGGTGGAAATCATGAAACAGCGCCGGAGATTCACGGTGCTAGTGTTGATAGAGAACTTCTTTCTAATCACCTGCATGCGGATGGAGCTAAAGAGAAATCGAACACGGTAGACCCGGAGAAAAAATCCGCGGTTGAAATGATTGGGATTGAACTCAAGTGCACACTGGCTGAATATCGAACATCATTCGACTTATCTTCTTCCAAGGATAGAGTTGAACAACTCGGTCACATGAACGATCTTGTCTTAAAGATGGCCAAAGTACATGGAATGGAATGCCCAAATGATGGTTCTAGTGGCGAAATTGAGTTGAGAAGCTGGTCTCTCAAAAAATCGCATCGCAGATCATCAGAGAAACAACAAAATGAAAAGAAGCGCTCGAAGAAAAAGAAGAGGCGCCATCGTGGCAAGGAAAGGAAAGACAAGAAAAAGGATGGTACATTGGATGGACCAGATTCGCATGCCCATCCTCTCATTTGGTGATCAGTTGAAAACTGGTTGTCTCTAAAGCCTAAAGCGTATAAAAATTATTACTTTCTTCTTTGCCATGGGTCGCCAATCTCAGCTCATTCCAGTAAGGTTAACATTCGAGAGGGCCTTCTGCCTCTTATCTTCCCTCTCGTTACATGCATACTGTAACAAGCTGAAGAAACTCAAGCCCTGTCTATGTAGTGGGCATGCCAGAGCTAATCTCGAACCCAAAATGCAAATCCAGCCAGCAGCTTCCTCATTAGATCCAAGCCCTCTCGATACCACCACATTATTTTGTAGATGTAGAGTGCAGAGATAGAGTGCCTTCTCGTGAATCCACACATCGCATTCAGGAAGAGACCACACAATGCATCGCTGTGATTGCAGGTATCTTGGATTTGATGGCATGCAGAGTATGCTTGATCCTTGCCCATGATGTACTCACCTAATACCAATTGTTCGATGATGATGCGATGCGATGATGTTGGGTTGGGGTGACAGAAATCTTGTATCTTTTCCTTCCAGATAGAACTATGTATTCCTACGTTGATAATTCATGGACTCCTCACATCACAGCTCACATCCTCACCTATCGTATCCTCACTCCTCACTCTCTCTCACTCTGATCTTCTCATAGCTTCTCATCCTCCGTCCTCCATCACTCCCTCTATTTCTATCCCAACCAATCCCAACGCAACCACTTCGACCGTGTTGGGTATTCAACATCTTCTAATCCAGTTTCATACAAAGTCAGCATGCGCTTATTCACTCTTCTGCTAGCTTTGCGTTTGGCCCTGGCGCTGTCTTTCCAAAGTCGCAACGCACTTTACCTCATGCAACATCAGCGCCCATCATTACTTTTTTCTTTGGCAGATGACAACGATAATCCAACTATTGACAATAATGATAACTCGGAACTTGATGATTTGACACCCCCAGCGATATCCTTCAGCAGGAACTCTATCCTATTTGGAGATAACCCACCAACACAAAAAAACAATGGACCATTATGGTTGTGGCAAAAAACAACGAGTTTTTTGCCTAAATTCGTTACGGGTGCGTGGGACAAGGGAAAGGGTGATATGAAGCCAGCAGAACATTTGTACAACTTAGCATTCGTTAGAATGCCAACAGTATTCATGGGAATTATATACATGAGAAATCTTTTATTGGGACATCCGTTGGAAATGAATGTTGGTGATGGTTTGTTTGATGTGCCACCACTAATTGTTATTGGCGTGATACTCGTTATCCTAAGATGAATTCAACACTAATAATTTGATTATGACTTCCTACTTTTCTTCTATTACTGACATATTATGAATATTTGGAAGTACAACAACTTTTGGTATAATGCCTAAATAAAATATATCCCACAACACCAGCTCAGTTTGCCTTGGATTCTGTGTTTGTTTGTGGAGTAACTTGTGCTGCATTCCTCGTCTTGTATGCACCTACTGTCCTTGATATTCCCCACGAAAAACCAACGGAATTCAGCATTTTAATTCTCTCCTCTGTCAAGGTTGTTTGTCTCTCTCCATCATTATACTTTCTATAATTCTTTCTCTGAGCCGCTGCCCATCTGGCAAGAGGATCGTACTTGGAGCCTGCCCGTACACCGATAGCAGCATGGCCGTTCAATGCCACAAAGCTGCATAAATCTTCAAACTTGAGTTCCCAATGATATGCATGTACATCCCAAATAAAATCTTCTGATTCTAGGAGACGGATTCTTTCCTCGGTCATGCCAGTACCCAATCTTTTCACCCTTTTCATCTCTTTTTTCACTTCTTCATCTAACACTTCTATGCCTCCCCACGATTCCTCCATTTTAATTTTCAGCTTGTATCTTCTATAGTCAAGTCGTTGCTTATCCACCCACCTACCTAGAAGAGGATAAGTTTGTGGAACAAGTGTGTCCCCGTGATTCATTCTATACAATTTCAATTCATCCAGTCGTTCTAACCATTGGGCCTTCTGCACCTCCCAGACAAAACCAAGTTCATGCAGCTTTTGCATGCGTTCTGCAGAAAGGATAGCTTCATTCCCCCCTTCTTGTCTAACCTTGTAATTATGCCTTTGCTTTTTAACCCACGCCCCTAGTGGTTCATTAAGTGGAAAATTCCAAGGGACTAATGAATTACCATGTTCGGCCACGTATTCTTTCAGTTCTTTATATCGGGCATTCCAAGAATGCTCATAATGGCTCCATCCAAAGTCAATAGAATTCAATTTCTCAATTCTCTCGTCAGTCATCCGTTCGGCAGAATATTTATAACTACTTTCGCCAAGCTCTTCAACTTCAAAGCGAATTCGATACAACTGTCGTTGGCGGTCAACCCAATTTCCCAGTTGTTGATTTTCAGGAAACGTCGATGGAACAAATGTGTCTCCATGCATAGATTTGTACGATTTCAGGGCGTCGAACATGTAGTCCCACCTGGCCTGTCTAGAGAAGACTTCAGTCGGTTCATCATTAGGTCCAGCATCAGAACTTGAGGAAGAGTCACAGCCGATTGCAGCAGCACCGGCAGACAAATGTCGAATTCTTATCTTTCCTTCACAGAATGAAGATAAAGACCTCCGAGAACACCACCACGAGAGACTAGGAGCAATATTTACACTTCCTAGTGATGATAAAGTTGCAGCTTTAGCCGGTTGATTTTGGATGTTTTTGAAGGCTGATATTTCTCTGAAGATTGGCTTGATGAGGAAGACCGTTGCTTGCAGCGGCTTTGCTCTTGATATTGATAGCAATATCATGGTCTATCGAGATCGTCTATCATGGTATGAGAGATGAGAGGGGGGTGGATGTACTAACAAAATTTACTAGATAAACGTCGGGT
>JAZGVS010000599.1:0-13377 GCA_037356235.1 Bacterosira constricta
TGCTTCTAATATTTTTGCTCCGGAAAATGTGCCCAAGCATTCAGGTCCATTCTATCGGGTACCTTTGGCCGCAGTATTTTGCGTCACGCGACCGATGACGTGATGGATCACGGTTGGGGTGGGCGATGCATACACGTGGAAGTATCGATATCGTACTTTTTACCCAAAAGCTAGTTTTGCCTTTCCTTTACATCTCGCGTTATTTCTGGGTGGGTGAATGCCTGTGAATCTGTGATTCTGCTATTCCGTGAGCCGTGAGAAGTTGACCATGTTGTTACTCGGGCGGTGCACTTCGCGGTGGCGACAGTGGATTGGAAGAAATACTGCAACTTTGTATGACCGACGAACCATCACCTCCGTTCGATTAGCGCGTGCAGTTTTACCTACCACTTTCTCTGCGTCGAAAACGGACCCATTATACCTATACTCATGTCATTACCATGAAAAACCAATGCAAGCGATAGGGGGGCGTTGTGTGGATGGTGCCTATGGTAATAGTATTAGACGCATCTGCGTACCAAGTGTGAATTATGAACGGAGCCATCACAACTACTTTATGTCAACTCCACAGCATCCGCAGCATCCATCACAATCACGACGCAACTCTACCTCACGCCAGGGTAGATGGATGCCAGAATGCAAAACGTTGGGAGAAGCTCTCGGCGCCACCTATAACTTCGTGGACATGCTGTCACCTCGTAATGCCGCAGCATTTTGGGCTGTGGTGCCACGACTTCTTCAAAAGCAGAATGTACAGCGCCGCAAAGGTGATGGCGAGAAGCAAAAAGAAATGGAACATCGGTTTGACAGAATATTAACAAAAACAATGGAAGATATTGAAGCATTCAGTCCTAGAGATTTAGCGACAGCAACCCTGGGCTTGGCGAAAATTGTGAAACATGTTGAAAGTTCTAATATGAGACTCATCAAAAATAGTCCGCATCAGATTCTGCACGATCTTCTTGTTGGGAACGACGGGGGGAGCAAGCAATTCGTTTTCCGTCATATTGCCTGTGCTTCAATGCCTGTACTTCATAAGTTTGATGCCCGGTGTTTATCCAATTTTGTGTATGCGTATGCTGTCGCCAATGATGTACCCCAGTTTGAAGATGGGAGTACTTTTTATGACATAGTTGCTCAAGTGGCAATTCCAAAGTTGGGGAAATTCAATCCGCAGGATATTTCCAACCTGCTTTGGTCATACGCGGCTACAGAGAAAACAAACTCTGCACTTTTTGAGGAAGGGGGAAACACAATTGTTGCACTTGACAGCTTAGAGGAATTTGAGCCTCAGGCTCTTTCCAACATAGTATGGGCATATGCAACTCTAGATGAGTCGCACCCGATGCTTTTCAAGAAAGTTGCAGATCATATTGATGCACTTGAGAATTTGGACAAGTTTTATCCTCAGGCTCTTTCCAACATATCATGGGCATATGCAAATGCAGATGAGTCACATCCGCAGCTTTTCAAGAGAATCGCAGATCACATCATTACCATGAAATACTTGATTGAATTTAAGCCCCAGGCTCTATCCAACATAGCATGGGCATTTGCAACTGCTAATGAGTCGCATCCAAAGCTGTTCAAGACATTTGCAGATCATATCGTTGGTCTTGACAACTTAGATGGATTCGATCCTGAAGAGCTTTCCGACCTAGCATGGGCATACGCAAGTATAAAAGAGTCATACCCACTTCTCTTACAGAAAGTTGCAGAAGCTGGAATCAAAAGGCAAAATGAGTTTTGGTCTGTTTGCCCACTTGAAACGTTTACGTCATTGGAACCAACGATTGGGATGCTCGTTGGAAAATGCAGCAGCCAAGAATTAGCAACCATTGCTTGGGCATATACAGCTGCCAATGTTGCTGCTCCTTCTTTATTCAATGATGATTTTACTCGTATTTGCCTTGAAAACGAGGATGAATTCACATTGGAATCATTATCCCAGCTTCACCAGTGGCAGCTATGGCAAGAAGAGCTGGAGACCAATATAAGATTACCTCCCTCACTACAGGAAAAATGTCATGAAGCATTTGTCTCAACGGTACCAAGCCCATCAGCCTTGCAAGACGACGACCTACCTAAACTATCCTCCATCGACCTTCAACCAGAAGAAGAGGAGCTCACAAAATGACGCGAAAATCTAGATGCGATGGTGAAATGAACGGTAAGATTATTGGAATCGAGATTGATGGGCCATTTACCGACATGAAGCACAATTCTAAGGGTAAATCAGAGGCAGGCCGCTAATCTAGATCAAATTCCAATTGTATCGGTGCCATATTGGGAGGTTGGCAAATTCAGGAAGGAATGTCTGCGTCTTCATTATTGAACAAGCATATCTAAATATTTTGAAATGAAATATTTCACGATTATGAAGATACTTTGATTAGTACAAGATATAAACACCAACGATTCCATCTGTTGCAACTCTTCCTATATTGTATCTTTTTCATTCGCATCAAAGCCATTAGTCATTATATAAATTAACCATGTCACTGGCATTTTTATTCAAAATTTGTGGTTGAACGTCGGCATTTCTCTGATATTATGCACACTCCAGACGATCATTAGCAAATTTATGATTGTGTTCAGATGATGTATAGGCTCATGGTTTATTATAGTAGTCCCCTATTTCCATCAAAAACTCGATGCAAATTCAATCTCATTTGTTTTCGTTTCCTCTCAAGCCAATTTGTGCTTTGACCTCCTTTTTTGAACCTGGTTCTTTGATCTGCACCCATGTTCCGATTTTTCCACTTCTCTTTGGGACATTGCAACGACCATTGGTGTCTTTGCATTGAAGCACAATTCTGAAGCACAGGCAGGTCACAACACTAGATCAAATTCCAATTGTATCTGTGCCATATTGGGAGTGGGACAAACTCAGAAAGGACAGTGGGAAGAAGCAGCAATATCTTAGATCTTTGTTGAGTCCATATTTTGATTGACTTCATTCTTAGACTACATAATATTTATTGTCAAATCATCACTGTACATCAAAGATAATGATGATTTCTGCATCCCCCCTAGAAAAAGACTTTATTCATTTCATTCCCAAATATCAGATATCTTTGCACTCTTACATTGTGTCTGTCCCAATAATAACTAGCAAACTGGTCTATCTAGAAGATGGCCTAGTTCATGTAATCCTGCGCGAAAGTAGTTGGCATCCACATCGGTAGCACTATCGTACCCTCTTGATGTTCCTGGTTTTGACTGATAATGTTTTGAATTGTAGGGATGAAAAACATAGATTCATCATCAGGATGGGCTGTGATAAGCAGCCAGATGTCTTGGCGTTGTTGAGGCATGATGGGTTGCTTCTCCACCATGGTGCATGAGCTCAATCATTGTGAGGATTGGCATAAGATTGGCCTGACAAAGGGTAAGCTTGGCCTGATTATTCTGTACGAGTGTTTAATGCTTTGAACCACTAAATGTCAGCCATCTTTGATCATTAATTACGACTACGTACTTAGACCCTGGCACCGAAGTAAAATTGGTAAACCCTCAGTGAGGGTCTTGAGAGCTTAAATCCAGCTCGTCGGCCACTCAGGACATTAAGAAAGATTCATCATAGTAGATGACAATATGACAACAAGTGGCCAACATTGGTGTTAATGGTTCAAAGTACTTCACATGGTCTGCACTAGGTTTACGTATCGATCGGTCGAACGGAAACCGATGGCTGACATCACGCTCCTTCTAGAAGTCACATAGGAATAGTAGAATAAGAGCGTAATGGATCAAAGTAGACATAATGGTTCAAAGTAATTAAACGTTCGTGGGTGATTTGAATCTTAAGTACATGGACATATGAACACTTGCCTACGCCGTAGGAATCAGTACTCGATTTGAGTTTCAGCGTAATTTTTTTAATTTAGGTACGTATTTATCTAGAGAAAAAACACGCGGCCGCCGTAAAAATCCCACAAGAACCACAACCACAAGCCACAAGCACAGGACAGAGACAGAAGATTTGTCAAAATCAAACGAAATCAAATCAAGAAACATCATCATCAAAATCAAACGCTTGATCATTATCATGAGGACGCGGCATGGTACGGCCAACAGCCGCATACACTTAGCCATGAACGCCAACAAGGCAATCATCCTGAGAGCCGCCGCCCTTATCATTACCACCAAATGTTTGCTCATCTACACGCAAGCATTCCGGTTCGCGGCGCCATTGACATTGAGCCGTCATTGCAATTATCGTCCGCCATCATCACCTCTCTTCATTACTTCCACATCAGTAACACCAATAATATCATTCCATCAACAATTCAAGAGACGCAGAAGAACATCTCTACTGACAAAAATGGAAGCAGTGAGCAATCCAACAATGGAAACAAAAGAAAATCACAACCTCCAAACAAAAACAACAACTCTAAAAAATAATCTTCGTGAACAACTCTTCCTAAAACGTCTAGACGAACTCCGCACCTTCCACACTCTCCACGGTCACGGATCCATACCCACGCCATACCCTCCCAATCCTTCCCTGGGGATATGGGCGGCGAATTTGCGACGACAATATGCATTACGGCAGCGGGCTGAAGCCGAAGCAGAGCTGAAAGAAGATGATGATACTACTACTACGTCTACTACTACCATGACTACTACTTATAGTGGCTACCTAACATCATCACGACAAGATCAATTACTAAACGTAGGATTCGACTTTACATCCTTGACCGAACGTCAATTCCAAATGAGATGGGAAGAGCTACAAGTGTTTAAAGAACGGTATGGACATTGCATGGTACCGGAAAAGTGGGATGAAAATATGGCGCTGGGGGCGTGGGTTTCGAATATACGGAGTTTGTACAAGCGAAAGGCGGAGCAGCAGGATGAACAACATCAACTGCTGAAGGTGGAAAAGGAGGGGAAGCGAAAAAAGAGGCAGAGTAGGAAAAAGCTACTACAATCGTCACACGAAGAACGTTCACAAAACCGCTCACCGCGATTTTCTCACTTGGACAACCAACGAATACAATTGCTGGAAGACATGGGATTTGTGTGGAGCTCTACTGACCGAAAATGGTTGGAAATGTTGGAATGGGCCAAGGTGTATGGTATTGTGAGATATGAGATGACGAAATCATCGTTACCTGGGGGATTGGAAGATGATACTGTGTATGAAACTAATGACGATGACGATTGTGATAGTACTTCCCTTATGGAGGGCGATGATGGTGGTGACGTTGCTATACATTTAGAACAGGATGGGGCGGAACAACACAACAACAAGAACCACACATTGCTACTAGCCAATTACCAACAGTTTGTGCATAACCTCATCCACGACCAATCCCTCCTGCCCAGTTTTCATCCACAAGATGAATTATTGGCACTTCTCCTGAATGAAACGTATGCGCAGAATGATTTACTTGAGCAACAACAAACTTCATCAGCATTGCAACCTCATAACGATGATACCCAGCATCCTAATTTCCAACCATCTCATCTCGATTATCGCATCTCTCCAAATGATACACTCAATCAACCTCTTCGTATTTGGATGATTAATCAACGTTCCAACTACAATCGACTCCATCATTCCAATTCCAACAAGAACCACACCACTCAAGAAGAAGATAATAATCCATCATTGCCATCACCATCATCAATACCATCCACCATGACACCCCAACGACAAAAATCCTTGGAAGAAATACACTTCTCGTGGTCCGGACGATTCCCCAATAAAGTTTCCGAAGTTCAATACGAGAATGACCAATTAGCCAAATTGGAGAAACAACGTGAAAAAGAATGGAGAATTGAGGAAAAGGAACGTAAGGAGAGAGAATTGGTGGAGCAGTTGACTTCGTCCATTGTTGCTACTGTATCGAGTAGTGATGCAAGTGGTGGTATTGGTGGTGTTGCGGGTGGCAGTGTTGGTGAAGGTGGTGGGGTAGTGGTGGAAGAAGAGGAGGTAGATATTATGGCATTGTGGGATGCGGAGGATGATGATGATTGGTAGGCATGTGTTTTGCTGCATGTTGGACGAACTTATATCAGTTGAATTCGCTTGCAATAGTTTGATTGAATGTTGCCGCCATTCAAAGAGTGTATCATCAACAGCAGAAAATAGGCTTCGTCCCCAAGTTTCGCTGATCCAAGTTGATTCTGTCGCAAACAATGCAGGAAGCAGCCTACAGGCGATCCCAGTAAATAGATGTTTACATCCTAGTTACAGGTACAATAAGTGCTCTAGAGTAGATGCCAAATGCAGACTAAACAATGATATGACCATATTATATGCAGAAATTGTGATGCAGGTTGATTGAACCTGTGCATGTTTGAGAACTATTTGAAATAGAAGGTGTTTGAGATTACGAAACTTCTTTGTCTGCACTCCACGACATTTGACGAGTCGAATCACCAGTCACATCTATGGGCGCGCAGGGCGATAGGTCACAGATAATTGCTCACAGAAATGAAAATGATTTATGAGATCCTTGGCCGAGTATTAAACCATGTGTTTGGCATTCAAACTTTCACGGCTCCATGGCCAACCATCGAGCAGATGAGGATGCATGATTCAGTATCCTAGTGATTGAACCTACCTATTTATAGGCAGTTTTATGATAGCACAACATTCAAAAGAGCACTTCTTGAAAGCACCTAGACCTCCCAGAGCAGAGAGTGCCTCTATTGAGAGACGTTTTGGTGAGAGCAAGGGAACCCTTGGTGAGAGCAGAGAAACGTAAATGCTCGCTCGCCAAAAGAAACTGCTCAGGGGCAAGTAAATAAATACTAATTCCTACGTACAATTGACAGGACTCGCTGTATAATTTCTCACTCCCGCGCCCCCGTTGTCCGCTCCCTCCGCCGCCTCACCACGATCCCAAACCACATCACTCCTCCCAGCACTCACGCCATCCTCCCATAAAACATCAACAGCGACAATGGCGAAAACCGGCAAGCATCCCACCGTCAAAAAGGCAGTCGTGGCGAAATCCTTGAGGCCTCTGCACCGCTCTGCCAAGAAGACGCCAAAGGGGCGCCGCTCTCCAAAAATTGTGTGGTCGAAGAAGGTGAGTCGCTGTGTGCATATGATGTGTGCGCGTAGAGAACTGCATCAATTTGGCGTCGCCGCTCGAATCCTCTAACCCGCGAAACAAATTGATTTTTTTCCTTTTACGGTATAAAGGAGGACGAACTATTGAAGGCGATCGTTGTCACTGACACTACGTTCAAGGAGGAAGGAGATTATGCGAACCTGAAGTGGAATTCAATCGCGAAACACTTGCCGAAATGGAGTGGCAAGCAATGCCGTGAGCGGTGGCGCACTCACCTACGACCCAACATCAAGAAGGGGAATTGGACAGCGGATGAAGATCGATGGATCCATACTCTTCAGAAGAAGTTGGGGAACAAATGGGCAAAAATTGCGCAGGTGTTGAACAACGGACGTAACGATAACGATGTGAAAAACCGTTGGCATTCGCGCAAAAGATCGCGAGAGAAACAGGACAAGAAGTCCATTGTTCTGTTGGAATCGAAGTTGATGAAATCGCCAGATATCATCACAGATGAGAACATTATCCACATGACTCCTAAGAAGAAACTGCCCATCGTGCCGACGGATGGTCCCGGCTCTGCATTTAGTCTGCCGATAGACGATTCCAAATCCGACTTTGTAATGGCGGCAATGACGCTGAGCGACATGAAACGTGCCATATTCTCTCCCTTCGATAATACCACAAGGAACGGTGATGATACATCAGGTGGACGAAGCAAGAAGGAGAATGGCCCGCCAATGCTGCCAAATCCATACAATTCAGTACAAGCCTGTGACATCTTCTCCCCATCGTACTGCCCCCGGAAGCTGAACATGACGCCCAGCGACGGTATTGCTACTATTGCCACTATCCCTGCACTCAGTACGCCGGCAATACAATTGGCATCAATTTCAATGTGTCATTCTGGGCCCTTCATTGCGAATACACCGCTATTTAAGGAAAGGACGATCAAGTGTATCAATGATGTCACCACGACGAGCAGCAGGAAGCTATTTACTTCTGATGATGATGGAGTAATTGTGGACATGACTCCTCTTCCATACAGGCTCAAGTCCGACGAACGTGAGTTTGTGCCGAAACCGCCAAGTCCTCTTGTGTATGCCGTGTAGAAGGGTAGATCCTGCGGAACATACTACCATTCTCTCTCGCGATTTCGGGTCCATCTTTTCTCTTGCTCTAGGTGGGCTCAGAATTCAACACGCGAGAATCATCCTGCATCTCTCTCTCTCTCTCGGATGTAAATTGTATATAACTAGAACAAAACTTTACGATAACATATTTCAACTCTACATTCTATCAAGCAGTCCTTAATCACTCTGTATGATTCTTTATGTAAGGCATCTTCCCTAACAGACTGATAGCCATCTCTTCTCCAAAGAATTTGACGGCTTAGTTCGAAAATTATTGAAAACCTCCTCCTTCCCGAAGAGAATGGTTCGTCATCCCAGCATGAGGATAGCTTGGGGCAACTCCAGTCATTCCTACTACTGGATTATAAAGTAAGATCACTGATGCGGTGGTGACATCGTTGGCGTACTTAGCAGGGGTTCGTGTATTTACAACTCAACACTATAAGGCTTGGACCATACGAAATCAGCATTGGAACTGCTAGCTATTATTTCTAACTTTGCACAGGTAATGTATGTTTCCAATCAAGCACGTATCCCTATGCTATATAAAATACGACAGTGCACCAACAGAAAAGTGAAGGGATTACGAAAAGGCACCAATCTTCGTTCGACGTATTCTTAGAATATTTCAGGTCATGATAGGTTATAATCAGACTTACATGAACCTCTGGTTATAATCATGACAAAAATGATTTCTCTGCCATCTGAAATAAACTCTCTAGCCTTTATCAACCACTAAGTCTATCGGATATTTGAACTTGTCATGCATTTGTGAAGCCATTTTGGAAATATCAGTTTCGTCTCCGTTGTATTTATGGCAATTTTCTTTGACTAACTCCATATCAGCAACTACACTGTACTTGTTTGTGTAGTAATTGCTTCGTAATCTCTTGAAAATGAGAGAGAGGTGCATGGGCACCTCAATCATATCGAGATAATCAATGCTCGTACTCATATCAAAAAAGCACTCTTTGATCTTGGGATACAATTTTAGAATTTTGTTCAGTGACTTCTCAACATCTTTCTTTACCTTGTTTGTCATTGATGGAACTGTGGGGGCTGGAATTGAAGGGTTTCTCATAGAAACATTCCATGCACAACATACTGATAGCACATTGCTGGTGTTCCTGCCGTCTTCACTCCATTCCATGACCAGCGCATAGTATCCACTGTTTGATAAATGAAGTTTATCGCCATCTCTTTTGTTGATATATGCCAGATGACCCTTGTATTCTAATATAGTGTCATTATCGAGAAGTGGTGGCCATTGAACAACAACACGAAGTCCATCAACACTACCATCATTTGATTCAATCGATTTTTCCAACTCGTTGATTCGCCATGAATAAAGATATTCTGGGATTATGAAGTCTTCTTCATCACACTGCATAACGGTTACCTCAAACATATGCTTCTCTGAATCAGTAGGAGGTTTGAATGATGGGGCTGGCCATGGAAAGCACCGTACTGTTGACTGTGAAGGCACGCCAGTAATTTCCAGTTGAACAATTGCTGCTATACCTTGAAAATTAGCACCTGGACCTTGCGGATTGTAGCATTTTTTGTAGGGAAATCGGTATCGAATATGAGTCACTCTGCATCGGACAGCAGACCATGACAATTCAGTTGGCCATATCTCCCTCTGCCATGGTTGTGAGTAGCCAGCAACGGGAATTTGTTTTAGTATATTGTCGTGTGCTTTGGGTATATAAACAACTGAGTCTCCAACTTGTGGGCAGTACACCTTATTGCCCTGGTGTGCATTTCGCCTTAGCCATTTTCTGCGTGCTTTGACACCATCTCCCATTGGCATTCTGAAAAGGTGCTGGGAAACAGTCCAGTCCTCAGCAAATTTCTGACTAGGTTTCATACGAACTCTTTCCTCTTCATTCGAAGACTCATCAATCGTGTGTTCATCTATGCTTGCGTTGCCAAGTTCAGTTGGAGTTTGAGAGCTGAGCCCGATAATTCTTCCTGGGTTGGGTGCAGCCTCATCAGCATCCAGTAGTGTGAATTTCTTTTGGTTGGTATTGCTGGAAGTATCGATAGAAATATCACTGGCACATATGATGGCAAATTGGCTCAGAACGCCAATTTCTATTAGTTTGTTCAATCGGACATGAAACGAGAGAGATATGGAGCCAGTGCCGTCTGAGATGGTCAACTGAGCAACAAGTGTACATGATTAGCTTCAGCTGATTGGTTCCATGGCTGTGATAATCAAAATCCAAGAGATTTTTAACTTTGTTTTATCCAACTCTATAACTTGCACCACAGGCTCAAATATCTGGTCTGTCAGCATTTCATGGTGCATAGTCTTGATTGCATTGTGTGTTAGATGTATATGTGATGTGAGTTCTTTGTTGATGACGTGAACTATATCATTCTCGAACATGCCAAGTTGTGCTGGTGTCGTCTTGTCAGAATCTGCATAGAGTATTTTCCCATGATAAAGAATCAAAGCTTGACCAATTCAAAACTTTTCCTCACAGCAAATGATTTGAGGATACGTGCAATACCCTTGTTGACATAAACCCGAAAGAATTCCTTTTCGGTATCGGGTTGACCGAATACCTTCAGGTATACTATGATCTTCATTTTCCTTTCCCGAGTATTTGAGTTTTGCTTCTTCGATATTGCATGGATGACATCACTTTCGCTGAGATGAACCTGGGCTGCCGTTTCATCAGATTCATGAGAAATCCGCCTTGATCCACAAACGTACATGAGGGTTGCCGGATCAACATTTTTCATATCAGCGAAAGAGCTGAATGCAAGCCCAAGTGTTGTGACATTTCTATCGACCTTTATGGGTGTCTCTCTGTCAACGCCTCTTATGGTGAGAAGTATGTTATCCTCAGCAGAGTTTGAGCCTGTGCTGAAGACAGTCAAATCTAAAGTTGGTTCTGTTGTTCCATATCGTTCTTCCTCCACGTGTTGCAGATGTGATGGTGTTGTGTGGTGCAGAGGCTTGACCTCGAATATATCACCGTCACTGATTCCCAACTGGGCAGCTGTGAACCCGCACTCTGCAGGAAGCTCTCGATAGTCGCCATAGCTGAATTGGAGATTCTCCAATGGCACACCTGCTTTCTTGGAGTAATCACTAAAGACTTGGCTAAGTTTTGTTGTGTTCCTATTCATTTCAAAAGGCAAACCATCGGGATCATATTGATTCACGAAAAATACAGTTATCTGTCTATTCTCGTGATCACTTTGCTTTAGCTCCTGTACATTTTCTTCGTTCAGCTTCTCTCCATTCTGCGTCTGACTATTCTCTTGAGCACTTTGTTTATGCTCTTGTAAATCCATATTTTGTTCCTCATTCGTCTGACTGTTCTCTGGAACATTCTGCTTACTCTCCTGCAAATGTATTTCATGTTCCTGTTTTGTCTGCGGCTTCACGATTACGGGCTCTTTGCTGCCAACAAGGTACACAAGGCATTCACTATTGATACCGCATTCACAGAGTGACTCTAAATCATTTTCCAGATCCTGTCCACCAAAGCTGAGGCGCTGGCTGTCGGGTGGAACTCGTTCTTTTTCACAGAGCAATTTCTTCATATCTAATAGTGTATCAGTAGGCATCACATATATAGCGTGTATCGCTTCTTTGTACTTGACGTAGATCTGTATGCATCCATCTTTCGGTGGTGTACTATTGTCTCTGACTGCAATAACAAATAAATTAGCACCATCTGTAGCGCCACATTGTAAGAGTGTCACTTCATTTTCAAGGTTATTCCCATCCAAGAATATTCGTTGCTGGAACATTGGAAAGTCTTGCTCCTTGCTCTCTACCATGGCCTTGACCTCGGCAACTGTAACGTCTGGATCAACGTCAAGAAGGAATCCCTTTTTGGAGAGGAAATAAACGTAGATTTGCATCTGCGCTATCACGATCGAGTCACCCTGTATGTTGTAGTCGGAAAGGAGTTTCTTATTTTCTAGCTCTGATCCTTCGAACGTAAGTTTATTGGTAACATAAGAACGACCANATAAGAACGACCATAGCATTCTTCGATCGTTCTCTTGAATTTGAGAATTGTTTGAGACCCAGCCGTTTGAATCTCTCCAAATTCACCATCCGGAAATTGGACGATTACATCGTACCTCTCATCAGGGTCTTCCTTCCTATCCTTGAGCTCTTTGTCTTGTAAGCTCATATCTCCCTGCTCTCCCTCATCGTTAACGATGCTCGTTGATACTTTAGAATTATTGAATAAATAATGTGACCGCTTCAATGGGAAATTCAAGTCTGAATCTTTTGCCTTCTCTCCCTTGCGTTGCACAACATTCTTGTCGTATGCTTCCATTGCATCTACATCATGTTTCAATAATAGATGTGCGACAATAATATGTTATTGCAAATTCTCTTGGTGTTAGCATTATCACTTGCAATATCCAGAAAACAACATTGAATAGAAATAAATGCATGTATAGAGTCACTCACCCGATAGAAGTGAGAAGGATTGCTCTTGCCCATCTATAGTTGCAACATACCAACCAATTAGCCTCGCCCACATGTCATTGCAATTATGATCTGTTACATTTCTTACTCCGATCCAACCTAACCCTGCAGTATCATTCTTTTTGGAATATAGAGTATAATCATCCTTGGGGAACACATAATGATCATCAATATCATATCGTTCATCACCATTGTGGTATTCTATGTGGTAGATGCGTGTAGGACCGAAAGGACCACTATCATTAGTGTCAACAACTTCTTCGTATGCTATGACAGTACCGGGAATCCAAGAGGTATCACTATCAGTGACGCCTTTCCCATCATCTGGCGGCCACCATGCTGCAACGACCTCATCGCCTGGTTCAAATTTTGGTTTGAGATGACTGCGATCGTTCGCGGCGACTGTGTTTGACTTCATCATCGTCTTTTGATTGTGGGGCCGCCGGTGTTGCGGTTGCGGTGAGACATGATCGGCCAATAGAGATCAATACTTCTAGCAAGTAAAATAATAAATAATGAGTGCACCCAAGCAACCCGCAACCTCGCAAGCACGCGCGCGCGGCAACGGACGAAGTGGTGGTGTCATGATGTGTCATGTCGGACAAATATCGGAAGATTTTTGTTGGCGCCAAAACATTCGTACCATAGGTACCTACGATACGATACAGATAGACACGTAGGTACAGGACCCATGGCATCCTAGTTAAATCTACTAGATAAGACTATGGTCGTAGAATTT
>JAZGVS010000600.1:0-13315 GCA_037356235.1 Bacterosira constricta
CCGCTACTGAAACAGTATACCAAGGCGAAGGCGATGCTGAAACCAACATGATTTGCGCCCACGTATAAAATCAGACAGACAGTGAACCATTGTGTGGAAAACGGTGCGATAAGCTCCTTGTTGCTTCTGCGAATGAGAGGACATCGTTCCGAAAGCTAGTCAAGCACTTTTGTCGCAAGAGCTGCGAATTATGCGGCGTGGAAAAGATGATGCCCCCCCTTCAAGCCAAGAAGTTGTTCGAGTCTCCAGATGCTGCCGACACTGCAGGCAGCAGTGAAAGCCCTACTCGTGTTCAGCAACCAGAGCAACTGCATTCTGAGCCCAAACAGCACTCACCAATATAGTATAAGCAATTCAACGATAGTTGGACTCCGCCCAATACTCAATACCATATTCACATCGTATATCGAGAAAAAATTGATCCAATTCATCACCGACATCAATTAAACCCAAACCTGAATGTGACAGTTGAATCATCTTCTTCAGTTCCCATCGTTTTCAGCTGCACTTGGTTCAAACCCCGTTCTACTATGGTTTCAAAATACATTCGAGCAAAGATTATACTATCCTGGCAGCAATCGATGTTTGCCCTCTGGAAAACTGTCAATTGATATTACTAGTGTGGACTATGATTTTATGGGAGCGTGTATCTTTGCAAGTTCTCGAAAAAATGGAAGTAGTCAGTGTATAACTTTCAGGGATGTTCAGCGGCATTGCCTTGGAGTCAACGGACAAAACTTCCAATATTTAGAGTGGCGGGTTGGGGCGCTGCCCTTGACCTATATTATATCGATAAGATACAAAGTGAATTCGATAACAAAACACAAAACGGAATGCCATTGGAGGAAGCAGGTGATAAATTCTTCACAGATTTCATCAGACAGGTGCACTTGGAGAATAGAAATAAGGGCCTTGCTTGCCGACAAACTCATGGATAAAGAGGAGGACAAATCAGGGCTCGCGTTAGCCTGCTCCGTGGTGAGTGTTTGGAGTACGATATCCAATAAACATTTGCAAAGAATGCAAATATATCCGGCATTCAAGTAGTAGTGATGAAGCTCATAACTTGTAACATTATTCTTAATAGGTCTATCATGTGAGTGGTATTGTTTTTTGCTCTTCTTACAGTCTGCGTGGAAAGGAGGTTTGTTTTTAGGTCTCCTTACAGTTGAGAATAAGTTGTCATTTCTCAATTGCCGTCTCAAAAGTCTTGATGTCTGCAAGAAAATCATCGTAAGAACTCTTCGTCTCCTCAACGATGCTCAAAGACTTCATTTCNAAAGACTTCATTTCCGCTACTGCGGTCCCTGCTTTACTTTTCAGTGCAATCTGCAAAGAAACATCGCAATCATCACAGAGATCTAACAAGATTGCAAATTTCCGTTGGCATCCTAGAAATCTCAATAATATGACGCTGTCACCGTTTCCAGCTATTTTTTCCTGAAAAGTATCCAAAATTATTTTACCCGCCGTTCGAATCTGAGCACTCAACTGCATAGTCTTAAAACCAGCCTCTTCCATGTTTCCATCTTCGATCACATTGGCAATATTATCTAGGCCTAACCGTTGTGCATACATTATCTCTAAAGCGTCTCGATATGTTCCAGAAAAATACGGCGAGGCAGGTACAAATTCGATGGCGTTGCTTGGAGATGAAATGAGTGACGTAATTCCTATTATCTTGCTAACAGAATGTTTGATGAAATATGAGCGATCCATTCTAGCAGGAGAGAATCCATGCACATGCACATTGTCGACTAGGAATAATGCCAAAATGAGCACTGTAATTGATAAAGAACTACGATGCTTGGGAAATCGAAGGTTCATCATATTTCGCTGCACCAGAAGTCTCTTGATATCCACTTCACCCATTATCGTTGTTGTATCATTTGAACCTGTTTTCCTTCTCTCTGGTGAGATGCGAGTGCTCTGTGCTCACAATGGCGGTTTCGGATTTCGGATTCAGAGGTGTGGTGGGGTATGGTCTGGGTATGGTGGCGACAGAGAAGCGAGATGCTTTATAACTAGAAATAGTGGTGCCATCGGTGCCACCGCGGTCGTCCGTCATCGTCACGGAGGCGGGCGGGTGTGATGATAAACACATTAGGTATGAAGTACTAACTCCTACGTTGGGGCATCGCGAGAAGCATCACCAAACCTGAACTTCCCTCCGAGGTACCATAGAATATCGTACTCGCAACAACCAACAACAAACCTCAACAAACTATCATGGTGGATGGAGAACCTGCTGCTTTGAACCCACATCAGCTACACAAGAGATGAATTTCTTCCCAATCCTGGCGACGTTTACTGTTCTGATGATCCTCGTTGCTGGAAAATTAACTAATCAATACACTGGTCTCAACTTACCCGAGAATTCTTCGTCACTTCGAAGCGACTTTTAATGAAGGCGTGGCGGTGCAACTGGATGTAAGGTGCAACAAGCCTATCTACCGATTTTTCTACCACAGCCGCGGTCGGATCAGTACAGCTTCGTCCCACTCCTATCATCTGAACATCGTCACTTTTCGCCGAATATCATTGAGAGAAGACCTTTGAACCGACTTTGCTGAGGAACGATGTCCGACTTGACACAGAAGGGAGAAGACACGCATAGCCGCAAGCCGTTTTTACCCATCTGACTGAATCCCAAGCAAATCGAAAGATGTCTACACCATCGAGTCACACTCAAGTGTATTCCAGCTTAGCATTTGTTTGGTAAATTAAAACTTATTTGGTTTAGAAGATTGTTTATCCAACTAGTATGTGTTGCTTTATTAACCAAGTCGTAGGCAATTACGAAGAAACAGATTTGCAGATTGCATTAGGAATCCAGGCAAGTTTATTTGCACAGCAGCTGTCAACAGAATCATGGAGAGTGACATGCGAATTTTTGACAATGCCACCACACGTAGAGCTCCCTGCGCGATTGCAATCTTGAACACACTTTTCAAAGCTCTGGCCCGCATACCATTTCGATGTCCCAGTTGGAGGCTCAAGTAAAGATTGGGCCTCACAAAAGGAAGTTGCAATCCAAGAGAGAGTCTGCTCGCAGCATTCAGTGGGGCTGTCAAACAATGTTTTTCCTGACTCTACAGCTCCTCCACATTTTTCATCAGAGGCTTGGGGGGGAAAGGGATGGAATCAAATAATGTAAGGTTGGGGTGAAAAGAAAAATGAATCCAGACGCAGAAATTAATAACTCAAACTCACACTCAGGGCAGTCTTGTTGGCAAATCTCATCTAGATGATGGACATACCATTTCCCAGTGAATAGCGCAGAAGAATTGCCGCCACTGCTGACAATGCATTCATCAGAGACCCAGCTGTAATAACGCTCACAACAAGACTCAAGGTCTTCATATACCCACGAAGTCGGATTGTTACGCATCTGTGAAGGAGAAAGACAAAGAGAAGCGAGTGGTGAGTAAAGTATTGAGACATGTTAGGTATAAATATATAAATATTAGAAATCCATATAAAAATCTCACATAATCTGGCACATCAGTATCATTGAGGCATCTTGAGGAGGTACCATCCCAAGCTGGATAATATCCTATTGCTTGGGAAGAATCAACTCCCATACATGCATCGTATTCATATGAGTAGTATCGACTACAGCAGCCATCCCGGGTACTGTAAAGCCAAGAGCCGGAGTTACGTGTCATATAATAAGCTGTGTATAGGAGTGAATGTGGGCACAGTATTAGAAGTGAAAAGAAAAGAAATCAAAATCAACGGAAATCAGTGCAACAGATCTACTTACGTTCTTTGCCATCATTAAGGCAATATTTTCCTTGTATCCAGGCAGGGTACCAAGTGGTGGAAGAACTGGAAGGGGAACTGGAAGGGGGGGAACTGATGGAAAGCAGGGCAAGCACAGTGACCACCAAAGCGCTGAAGTCAGCATTCGCTACTGCAAGTTCAACTTCGATATTCAGTTCCTGCGCTGTTTGTTCCAGAGTTCTTACGAAAGCTCCGCTGTCGATTTCTTCTTGCATGGAAACTGTCACTCCTTCGTAGAGATCATTGGCAAGCTCTTGAGCGTTGTCACAAGTCTCGGTGGCACAAAGCGTCTCCAGAAAGATCTCATATTCTAGAGCAATACTTTCGTCGAGTCTCCGAGAGACTGATTCCAATCGACGATCACCGAACGATGTTTCTGAATTCACAATTACCCCATTGATTGATATAACATTTAGCTTTCTGATCCTTTGTCCAAACTTCAAGTCTGCACGTATCGACCTTGCCATTGTTGGCACCACGATTGAGATAATAGTTGCAACCTCAGCTGTGGTCTGTGGGATATTAAAGCCCTGAATGGTAATCGACGACGGAATTGTGATTTGAATTTTTGCTACAGAGACAGTTGGGGTCAGTGATAATGAAGGCAATGAAGAGGGGCGGGTAGTTGGAGAGGTCGTCGGAATGGGCGTCGGGCTGGTACTTGGAATGGTGCTAAGAGATGGCACATCGCTTGGAGAGTCAGTAGATGGAGATGGGGCAAGACTGACAGAGGGTGAATCGCTTGGAATTGCACTAGGTTCAGCTGTTGGGTCAGATGTTGGGTAATTCGATGGTATCTCTGATGGTGCCAAGGACGGAGCTGACGATGGCGGATCGACTGTTTTTGAGTATTGCATCTTCCCTTGAAACCGATATCCATTGGATCCACTGTCGGAGAACCTAGTATCGTAAGGCCACTGCCTTCGTCCGGTGAAGAGTGACAAATCATCACTTTTAGAAGCAGTCGATATTGATTCTTCACTAACCTTGAAGTGCTGACCGACACATGCAATATAGAAACTCTGGGTGGCAACATGGAGTTTAAGATCGAGCATCAAATGATGATGTAAGGTGGATGACATTGAAATAAAAAGAAGGTCAGATCGAGAAGAAAAATAATATGTATGAATGAATAGAAAAACTCACCTGAGTCTGTCCCGCATAGATGGTTACACCGTCAATGGACGTTGAAGGCAACCGGACAGGATTCTCGTTTGTTGTCACGTTAACCGCACCAATCTCGGTCCATGCATCTTCATTAGTAGGAGCATCTGTCCAAGACCCTGACTTTGTGTAGACATGGAACTGAAAGGTATTCGTGCCACCGAAATGTTCCACATGGAATGTTTCCGCGACTAAGGCACGATTTGGGACGACTTCAAACATGACTCCATAAGCGCCGCTTAACGTAACACCACCAGTACTAGTGAACGTGTATCTTTCCACCGAGGGCATGAGACTGGTCGATGGTGAAAATGATGGCATGCTAGAGATGGAAGGGGTCTCAGAGGGCTCCGCACTGGGATTGTCAGATGGCTGAAGTGAGACGGACGGAGACTCGGATGGGTGCATACTTGGTTCGTCTGATGGCTATATTGGAAATAATGGAAGGACAAAAAAGGGTTACATTATTGCAACAGTAGGCAAAAGAAGACAATAATAACACGACTAACCTCAGTTGACGGATTATCTGTTGGCATGGTAGTTACACTAGGGTTTTGCGAAGGCTGTGCACTAACAGAGGGCTGGCTTGAAGGCTTTGGGGAAGGATACTCACTTGGCTGCGTGGACGTGGATGGTTTATCAGATGGTGCTAGTGAAGGCTCAAGCGATGTTGATGGAGTCAAACTTGGGTGGTTACTGGTGGTGGGCGAACCAGAGGGCACTTGTGATTCTGTAGGAACTTGCGTAATACTCGGTGCAATACTAGGTGCGATTGTATCAACTGGTAGGTATCGAATAGTGGCATCTTTCATGTTGAAGCTTGCCCCTCCGGGGCCTTCATGCTTGAAGATTCCAGAGTCCTGCGTACCAGATCCGAATGGGCGGTCCTCGCTAATGCCATAAAACTTGACACCCTCCATGAGAGAAAGTCGGTCATCCGCGGCCCTATAACATGGCGCAGAATAAAAATTGATGTGAAATGTTATTAAGACAATTACTTCATACGTCAAGGTGAGAAAACTGAAAAAAATGTAACTTTACTCACCAAACTCCGGTCAGATACTCCTTTCCTTCCAACAGGCCTGACTGCAACGGCCGGATCTCACCGTATGTTTCAACAATGGCTATGTAAAAGGCACGGGTGTGCCCAGTTCCAACATACTGAGGTGGGAAAGAAATCCTCTTCTTTTCGTTGTCCTCGAAAAATGTGTAGTTGGAAAAACTTTTGATGAGTTCCCATTGAGATTCATCGTCGTAGGCGTCGTAGTGACTTCCTAGGCGGGAGTAGACCCTAATGTTCATGGGGTAGTTGGCCTGCTCAAAAGAAGAAGTGATTTGAGATATAAGAGGAAAAGAGTCAGTGTGGACATTCCTCGTCAAGTGGAAAGAATGTGGGGATTGTGCTGTAAGATGTTCATGCTCACCATCTGACCAAAAGTAATGCTATGAACTTCAAGTGCACCCTTAGAAATAACATCAAACATGACACCATCGCCCGAGTTACCTTCCAAGATTTCCTCCCGGCCTGTGACCAACGATACGAGATTATAAGGAGGAATCTGGGTCGTAGACGGATTTTCTGACGGATTATCAGTGATACTGGGTGCTCCGGATGGGACGCTTGTGGGGTTCCCGCTCGGCGCGACTGACAGTGAGGGCTTCGCACTAATGCTCGGAACAAGGGAGGGCTGGAGCGAGGGCAGACTCGTTGGCAGAGATGTCCCATCCTTCGAATAAAGGATGCTCCCGTGAAAGGCGAATGGTCTGGGCGAGCGATTGGTAGGGTTCCTAATCGTGATACCCCAATTTTCGCAGGGATCCCACTGCTTGGCAAGGCCCTCTCGAACAAAGATGTCATCACTTACGAAGTCAGCGTCGTTACCCTTCAACGTGGATCCTTGCCGTAAAAGTATCTTATGATTACGGAGCCGATCCTTGATGGTAATATAAATACCCATGGCCGTCCCTTGCTGGACGTGAATGGGTGAGAAGGCATTCTCCGGGAGGGCCTCGGGATCGAACGTTGGGGTGGCAGTGATTTGAATGGAACCGCGCTCTGTCCATCCTGCCTGAGCAACGCTATCGCCAAGTGTATCGTTATAGAAGGAGCCAGGAGAAGTGTAGATAGATAGCTGAACCTCCTGCTCCGCGTACTCGCTCGACACTGAGAAGATGATTAGCTTGAGGTTGTGAATGAGGATATTCTGATTGATGGCATAAACCTCAAACATGATCCCGTCAAGGGCCTCAGGATTTGACTCGACCCCGGTGCCCACCTCAATGATTGGTTCAGCACTTTGAAGAGAACGAAACCTACCGTTCGCCGTTGATAAGGATGGCTGTGGGCTCGGCTGACTTGACGAACTGGGCTGACTTGATGGCTGTGAGGATGGCTGTGATGATGGCTGTGAGGATGGCTGTGAGGATGGCTGTGAGGATAGCTGAGACGATAGCACTGGACTACAAACAGCTTCGTCATACGTGGCCAATTTCAACGAAGAGCACCCCGCATTTTTAGGAAAGAATCCGAAAAGTTCCCAAGAAGGACGAATAGTCTCCTGACCATCACAGACATACGACCGCACCATGTTATCCGGCACACTGCCATGGTTGGGAAATGTGGAACCAAAGTCTGGCGTGAAGTGATACGGGTTTGGGCCAAAGTACGTCTGTACCCCACATGTAATGTAAAAGAATGGAACATGGCCTGCATGTGGCGTCGAATATCCCTCGCAGGTGAGCGTAGCTGACCCATTGTCGCATGTTGTCGAAGTGCCGTCTGCTTCCAAGGCAGCATGAACAACGAAGCGAGCGCCAGTCTTATAGACGTCAACTTTACGTCCATTCCATTCACCAAGTTCAATTTTAACCACATCTGTGTTGTCCACAAGACTATCCGCCGTCTCCTTGGCTTTCCCTAGATTACCCGAGAACATGAACGACCGATTACTATACGTGCTTCCAGCCTGGAGCCGTGCACCAGAAGCCCACCAATTGATGGTAAAGACAGTATAATCCCGATCAACATGAGCACTGCCAACCCTCCTTCGACTTTTACCAGCTACTGTCGGACCATATTCAGCACCCTTTCCATAAACAAAGGTAAATGTCGATGAAATTGATGGATCATAGTTAGCCGGAATCTCTACTGGTGAAGCCCGGAGCTCAATGGGAAGACGAACATTCCGTCCCCTGTTGTCAAAAAAAGCATTGACATTATTTATAGCAGTGTTCACATCCTTTTCGTACACCGTGAAGTGCACACGCTTATTAGTGGTTCTGAAAGACCAATGACGCAAGAAGACGATAGGTAAAGCAACCTCGTCCACTGTATTGTATAATTCCAAACCCTCCCATGGTGCGCATGCATCCGCACTGCTGATGGCTACAGTCGCTCTTCCAAAACCTGTGTGTTCCCTCAAGTCGCACTGGAGTCTCACATATCCGCCCAGTGGCGTGCCATTATTTCTGCAACCGGCAGGACTCCCAGGAGATACAGCGAGCTCAATCCGATCGTACCCAGCTTCAACCTCCGCATCCGTGCAAGATGGTACCATTTCAGAATCAGGCTTGCGACACCATGGCACAATGGGACTGGAGGTATGATTCACAAGTAGACCGGGGCTGACAAAGGTGGTATACCCACCTAGTGTCCTTAATTCATCTCTAAGGTCGTTAACTCCAAATGGGCATATCTTCTTGTAGTCAACGTTGTTGACATCGGAGTATGCAAGATTACCTCCGCTGTCAGGTTCCAATGCAAAGGGAAGGCTGCTAGGGCGGACGCCACCCCATCCAACATTGAAGTAAGTTTGATCAACGTTCGTGGCGGTGGAGGCAGCGTCAGTGGGATCGGCAAAGCTTTTGTAGAATGAGGGATGCAACGAGAGATAGCAACTGTTAGCTGACATCATAAAGACAAAATCTCCGAGTATTGCTTAAAATCATCATCTCAATGGCAATAAACATTACAGCACTATTAAACCACTTACTTGTGAAGCATCATCGTATGCATGATGATCCCATTGTTGCAGTTTGTGAACTTGTTAATATTTATGATGGGGGAAGTAAATGGCGTTGCGACGTGTGCATGCGTCCCCCAACTCGCGAAGATGCACGAATTGCCAGAGCAGTGCTTGGCCAAGCTGGGAGAGAAGAATGGCACGTCGGTATAAGGAGCATCGCGTTGGTACGCCCCCGCCTGATGGATGAAGTACGGCTTGCAAACCCAATTCTCGCAGAATTGGGGGAATTGTCCATAATTGCCGGTTGGTCCTGCGTTCAGTCTCAAGTTGACTGAAACGGTCTGCTGCACCTCGTCCATCCACGGTGCATCAGAGTTTTGTTGGGGGGGCAAAGTCTCGCCGTGTCCATCTGGGACGAAGTGACTGTACATGTTGCCTGCAGTGCTAATGCGTATGGACCATGGATTGCCATCAGCATCGGTGTGGGACATGATGGCTTGGAATAATCCCTCCTCGAAGGGCTCGAAATTGGTGTTCCAGTTGGATTGAGCGTTTGTGCCTGGAAAATCAAAGCTAAAGGAGGTGGCGTTCACGGACGCCTGTGAGGTGCACACCTCTAGCTCGGATTCCCAATCAGTGTATTCACCAATGATGTCTTTGAGTATGGCTTCCGAGAGCTTTACATTGGGGCCTGCCGGAACCGCTGGGGCAGCACTGGGTCTGAATGACGGATTGGACGAAACGCTCGGCTCACCAGACGGGGCCGAGCTTTTTGATGGACTCGATGAAATACTGGGCTGCGTCGATGGTTGACGAGATCCACTGCCATAATAAATGCTCCCAAGGAAACGAAACGAATTGTTCGACGTTCCAAAGGATTCGCTCCATTTCTGGTTCTTGTAGACGCCCTCAGAAATGGCCAGATCATCATTTTCGAACCACGTTGTGAAATTGAACGGGTGGGCATAGTCAGCTACGCAGGTTGAGCCCTCCTTGCGATCCATGCCAATGAGGTTGTCGTCCAAGGAGGTTTCATTAATGAGAAGGTAAATCCCCTTGGTGGTTCCAGCGGGGATGACGATTGGTTCAAATCTGAAGCGGATATGATTGTATGTCGACGAACAAATATGGTTTGTCAGTGCACCATCACATGAACATAGTATGAAAAAAAGAAGCCCTACAGATTACACACACAGACTTCAGTCGCAGTTTACAAATACAGATGCTTCCACACACTCACCCGAATTCAAATCCACTCCTCTGTGTCAAGGGTCTGGGATCATCCAACGTATTACCTGGACTCCAAGCATTCGGACTCCCCATAAATTCCCACGCATCCTCGTTATTCTTCTCGTACCAAAAACTCCCCTCTCTGCTCCATACCGACACGGTCATGTTACCCTGCTTAACAAAGGGGATGCGAAAGTTGTGTAGCATCATATCGGCGTCCTTCGCAGTGACATCAAACATGATACCATGCTGGACCTGATATGTGACAGAGGCGGGGGAATCAATCTGGAGGAAATCGTCGAGCTCGAGATTGTTAAACGTCGGCATTTGCGACGGCAAGCCACTTGGTACAAAGCTGGTGGACGGCGCGAGACTTGGGGATCTGCTCACGGTAGGGCTTGGCGTTGGAACCTCCGAGGGGTATTCACTCGGACCTTGGCTAATGCTTGGTGCTGGACTCACAGTTGGGGCATTTGTTAGCCTAACTCTCCTATTCTCCGACATGCGTACCCTGGCATCGTTATGCGCCCTCGCACAATCATTAACGCTATTCCCCATAATCTTCCCTGCGTATGTCGCTTCGGTATTTGCAAAATATTGAATTCGTCCACATCTCCCAGGGCAATTATATGCCATGATCGTACGGAAATCCCCCTCGGGATCCTGCCATCCGTATGAATAGGGACTACTCGTTGGGGCATTATTCCGATCGTGCTGACAGCCAAAATTGTGCCCAATCTCGTGGGCGAAGACTGGATACCCCTGAGATAATAGCGTGAGGGAGTAAGCAGAATTGTTTGTAGGACCCACAAAGGCAATACCACCGCACCCTTTCACTCCAGAGGAAGTCAGCAGTACCATGAGGTCCGCTCCCCAATCCTCCCGTTTTTGTCGGACCTCATCCATATCTCCATCCATATCCCGGAATGCGTAGAGGGCTTCGACACACCCTTTTCCCACATCATCGTACTCGGGAGTTAAATCGGAGAAAACCAAGCGTAACTGGGTGTCAATTCCTGAGTCCGCGTATGCCTTGTTTGTATATGCGACAGCGCTTTCGGCACTGCTAATCATGTTTATGTGATTTGCCGGTTCTGCAAAGTATGACAAATCCTTGCCTGCGCAGTCGCGCCCATCGCCATTCAATTCGCACATGGCGTTCCTTGTATAGATCACCTGTATGGAAAAATACAATGAACATGGAAGTATAGAGTGAAATAAAAAGAGAGTTTTAGAGAGATGAAGATAGACCAATGCAAGATTGGTTGGGTACAGAAAGCTTGACACATATCATGGTATATTCCAAGGGAATCTGGTATCTGGCCCCATACTTACCAACACGTCAATCACGGACCCGTCATCCGACTGCATCCTCCTACGCTGGGCGCGTTTTTCCTTCTCTAAATGACGAATACCCTGACCTTGAACCTTTTCAGCAACAAATGGATTATCACTCTTCAAAATCCGTCCATCATCCTCCTCGTCATCTACATCTGGCACGAGCGGCTGGGGCATGATGAGATCGTTTCTGGGCTCGGTGACCTTCATGAATGTCTGTCCCGTTTTCATATCCCCCTCAAATTCAAAATCAAACTCAGGCGTCGTGATGGTTCCAGATAAGTAGTACATGTCCGGGAAATTTGGATGCAACATTTTCTTGACATAGCCGGTAGCCATCTGGGTGGTCACCTTCCCCGAGGTTGGATCTTTAGGATCGGGCGCATCATAAAGTCCGGAGCCCTCAATGTATTGAAACCTTTGCGAGGGATCATCGGGGTCAAAGTAGGCGTTGGCCGGCAAGTAATCAACGCCAAGCTCGAGGCTAAATCCGCATTGGGATGGATCATCGAGGTTGTCGCACAGCGAGTCTTGGGCGAGGTCCCTGGCGCGACGATGTCTGCGGCGCTGTAGCAGTCTTCGGGCTCCTCCGTCGAGACGCTCGTCGCGCAGATGGGTCTCGTCGTACGCGTCATCCCTGAGAATGGAAATGGGACTGCAGTCGCCGAGTTTGAAGTTGGCATTGAATTCGCATCCAAAATCGAATTCGAGTTTACCCTTGGTCAGATCCAGATCCTTGGGGAGGGTTACTTCGTATAATCTTGGGGATTCTTCATCGCGGTCGTCGCGGATCGGTTTGGCGCCAGCAGTTCCCATCGGCGCTGCATATGCACCCTCCTTCTGATGCTGCGAGTCCAAGTCGGACATCTCGTCGATAGTATCGCTGTGGTGAGGCTGGATCATCAATCCCATCATCTCGTTGATGGGATAGACATCGGCCAACTGAATTTGCCCGCCTGAGATGGGCTCGGTGTACACGAGGGCACCGTTGGACAGAGTCATTATTGGAGTTTCGTCATACTCGTGACCTTGGGCTGTCGTTGGCAGGCCGACGACGACGGCGGTAGCGGCCGCCAGGATGGCGGAGAGCTTCATTAGACTAGAAGATTTCGAAGACAGAGGCAGAGAGATGAATTATCTGGGAATGATTTGCGGCAGTTTTGTAAATTATGTGTCGTTGTCGAAGTTGGTCAAATGTCAAATGTGATATCGGAACATCGGATTGTTCCCTAGGTACATAGTGCTGTGTGCCAGTAACGGTGGTGAATAATAAGCTATGACCTATCCCTGCTATGACCCCCCCCTTCGCATTAGGAATGACCTCCTCTGGGGGCAATCCCGAAAATATTGTGACACGTAGGCAGGAATACATTCATTATCCAAACGGTGCCGCACCCCCAGGACCCATCGGTCCCAAAAAAGCTCGGCATGCCGCACAACATTCTATCTCTATGTAGAGAAAGAGTGAGTCAAAAGGGGCTTGTGAGAATCTATCCACTCACTCTCGCTCGTTCACGAATGCCTGGTTGCAGATAAAGAAAGTACCGATGTGTCTTTTAGAGAAAGATGCATACCAAGAGGCAATGAGAACTGAGGTGGCAGGGCTACTCTAATTGTAGTATCAACATTATAATATTACATAGGTATTGTACGCAGCAGCTCAAGCTTCGTAGCTCATCTATTTTTGGCACAAGAATTTTAGAAACTATTCCTGATTCACCTGTCTTTTCTGCAAGCTACCGCATCGCGCAGGGGGGTGGATTAGTCCCTCTGGGATTAGTGATAAATAACTTCTTGTTTTCAAAAGGGGGGGTTAAGTTTTGAACAAGTTT
>JAZGVS010000601.1:0-13402 GCA_037356235.1 Bacterosira constricta
GACATGATTGAGTGCGCGGTCATTCTGTATCGAACCGGATACATTATAAGTGATGAAGTATGCGAGCCTACTATAATTTGAAGCGTGCTATCTAGTTCCCATGTTGGCCCTTGATTTTGCAAATATATACATCTCTTTTACACTGTAGATATATTTCTCAGCAATTGTATGAACTTATTCTGGAGGCCTCCCCAGGTGCTGAATGTCAACAAATGAGAGAATGGTATTAAAATAGTGTGCACTGAGTGAAAGAAGGAATCGTAACCATATCTAACTCCATACGTAATGTTTGAACACTATGCCAGTCCTCGTCTCACTGTATACAATAAGGTACACCTTCCAGGACTGTCAATGATTTCATCTTTTAGAAAAAACGCATAAGCACCAATTGCATCTGTCATAATGTACGGGTAGGTAGACATCCACTGATCGGCGTGATGGGTTTGGATTCAGGATCCAGAGGATCCATCACCCATCCATACTATTGGTATTGTGATATTATGAGTGCATGCGCCCAAATGGAACGATTTGGCGCTACTGGCTTCACCTAGTTAACCTACCTTACGTGCGCTGGCAGCGCGCTCATTTCTTGGATTAGAACTAGTTCCTACGTGAATTCTAAGTAGCGTTTTTATGAGCGGGGCATGAGCGCAGTGCGCTCATTTAAAAGAAATATGCGCTCTAACCCAGCCTATGTAATAATTACCCATCCAGCACAGATCCAGCACCCATCATCATCAATCATCATCTCCTCTTACCCATAATCTTGTGGTGGATCTTGAATCTCGCTTGATTGGATCCGCAACCTACAAGCTCAATCATCGCGGTGCTGCGCTCTGGCGAACGAACGCGAAGAAGGTGGCAGGTCAGTTGGAACGACAGCAACAGAGAACATAAGACAGCGCGGCAGCAATAGACCTATCGATATCCACAGCAATATCGCCAACGAAAAATGAGACACAGTTCTCGTCCATTAGCTCATGCAATCATTGCGTCTCTCACGATTGTGGCGCTGCATCATGCCGCGGACTCGAAAGTCTTGGGCAATATTGAACATAATACGATCTGGTCAGCCGCGCCATTGGGCTTGCTCCACCTCAATCGTAAAAATAGGAGAATATCACCATTGATATCTAGAAGTAAGGGTTCCATGATCAATGCTGCCTTTTGCGGTCCCAGTTGCTTTCAAGGTCGAGAGAATGCTATAGTTCGAAAAAGGCAGAGACCATGTGCAGCCAGAAGACAGGGCAGCAGCGATGACGATGAGTTGACACATCACCATAACATCAATCAAGGAGAATGGAGAAATGAAAAAGAAATGGAAAATAGTGTTATCTCAGATACGATCAGAGTCGATACAGCAAAAAACGATGATGAAGTACTAGGGGGCAAAGCACGTCTCGCTCGAGCTACCGCCTCCTTGATTGCCAAGAGGAAAAAGAAAGAAAGTTCCAAAAACAATGACCACTCTTCGGAGATGTCATTTTCATCTGCATCCACCAACAATAATGAATATTACGGAGACGATAATGACAATGACACCAACGAAAAAAAAACCTCCTACGATCTCATCAATCTCACAAAAAAAATTGATCAAAAGATATTAGAAAACAACTGGAACAGATCAGACCAACGAGGGATGAGGGTCAATGACAAAACTCCCGGAAGGAAAGAAGTTCACGTACAACACGAAACAGATTCCATCCAATCCCTCCTTGGCTACAACCACTTCGAGGGTGGTGAGTGGAGCGATCGTAATTCCACCACGTATCACGTGGCAATTATCTTTGGAAAACCACTCATTCGGGATCAGGTCACGATTGAATATGCAACTCGATTGCGTACGCTTGCGAAGATGCTGAAGGAGGAGCCATTGTTTCGGCCGAGTCTGATTTGCTTCACGGGCGGTATTAGTTCGGAAGACAACTCTATTTCCGATGCCGCCGCCGGGTATGTCTACTTTCGCCATTTGTGTGCTTCGCAGAATATTGTTATTGATAATGCGGTGACTAAGTTTTGGGTGGATGATAAGAGCACCAATGATGTGAGAGAAGCTATGGAGAGTATTGCATCGGAATTGTGGAGGAATTATATCAAGCAATGGCTTAAGGTATGCCAATCAAACGTTAATCCTTTTCAATTCTCATCTCTCTTCTCACGTTCTTGAATTCCTCATTTCGCTTAATGGCTTAAGGACCGGCCGATGACTGAAAGACTCAATCAGCATTGTGAGTGATGTCTTGGAAATTTTTAGATGAATGGTGATGTGATACTTTACTCTCGTCGCTGACGACCCATTTTTTCTTTTCTTCTTCAGACGGTGTTGGATGGACTATTTTAGAGAGGAAAGTTGATATTCATTTTACGCTGGTGAGTCACCTGTCTTTTATTACTTATACTTTCTTTCATTCTGTCTAACTCGATGCAATCCAGATTTCTACTGAGTACCATCTATGTCCAGGTAAGAGCTTTTTCCAGCCTTTGGTTTCTTTACGTGGATTGGTTGGATCGGATAGATGGGTTAATACAGATGAACTTGAGGTCATGGATCCAAACTACAGTTCTTCTGTTCACGTTTCAAATGGAAATGGTGGGTCAGACCGAGCTAATAATTTGTCAGATGGAGCTAATTATGGTGGAATTGAAAATAGCGTTGATACTTCATGAAGTTTCCAGATGAGAGCATTTGGTTACTGCATTGTTCGCGTGCTAGGCTAGCATGTATGTATGATATTATCGTTCTGTGAATCTGACCCAGTTCCTGTTTCATTTTGGCGCATGTTGTATTAGTATGGCACACACCCCTTTCTTCATGAAGAAGAAGATGCCATTGTTTTTTTGGGGCAGTGTTTCTTATTAGGGGAGGAATTAACTCCTCTTGTAATCAATATGAGAGTAGTTGTTGAACAGGTCAGTGCAAACCATGATATGTCAGTCAGACAATACGATTGGGTTTTATCTCACTTTACTTTTTTTTGATGTGGTACGCACAGACTGAGTTATTCAACGAGACAACTACCTATTCCTTTCGTCAATACGCAGATCGTTAGTTTCCCTTGTTGAAGCATTACATACTGATAAAGGTAGTGAGATTCGTGCTGGTGTGATTAAATATTTTGAAGAAAGTTGGGGTCGCAATCAATTCACAAAAGAAGATGTCAATATTATCGTCATGCTCGAATCAGCTTTGCTCAATCTGGGACGATGTGTATTGATCTCGTCAAACCAGCAGGACTACTAGTGAGTTCTGTCCCAGCTGCAACGTGGTCTAAAGCACTCTTCAATTTGGAGGAAAGTATGAGCCGGATAAAGACAGTTTGTGATCCTGATCAGCCTCTCGACGCTCTTCAATGGGGTAAGCTAGCGGATGATGATGAATGCACTCCTGANCTACTAGTGAGTTCTGTCCCAGCTGCAACGTGGTCTAAAGCACTCTTCAATTTGGAGGAAAGTATGAGCCGGATAAAGACAGTTTGTGATCCTGATCAGCCTCTCGACGCTCTTCAATGGGGTAAGCTAGCGGATGATGATGAATGCACTCCTGATGACAATGCGAAGTAAATAGAGATTAGTATCGAATACATTTGCATGAGACCATGTTTTTAAGTACTACCATTTGATTGAGAGGAGCGGACGCCATGGCGATACAGATAGTGATGATGTAGGCCGGAGCGAGATAAATGACCGTGGGAACATCAAGTTCTGACACTCTGAAGGTGTACGTAGGAATACGTAGAATATGTACCATCTAGTTAATTCTATTTTATTGCTAGGTAAAAAAGCTTACTGTTACAGGTAAGCGGCCGTGTGTGGTGGTCTGTGGTCTGTGTCTGTGGATCCGGGAGCTGGCTCACGCTTGTGACACATCTTTATGTTTGTCCGTTCAGAAAACTACTTGAAATTTGTTAAGTAGCGCGTTTGTTTTTTCGATCTAAAGCACTTCAAATACATATCAAAAACATAAGAAAACATAAAAATATTGTTAACGAAAACATAAAATACATAAAAAGACGTATAAGTAATACTTAGCATATTCGATCTACATTCACCTGACATTCTCGTGTGTGATGTCATCCGGTAGTGAAGACGAAAATGTTGTTGCCCGTTTTTGCCCGTTGTTGGTCGATACAAATGGCGAATGTCTTTTGAACAGAGCGACGGCCTCTCTTGCTACAAATTGACTTTGTTTTCTCAACGGATAGAAAGACAATTCATATCATAAGCACAAGCAATGAATTGCAGAGGAGTATTTGTTGCTCATTTTTATTAATTTATTCATATTTAATGGTACATTTGTTGAGAGCTACAGTCTACAGCCAGCAACAATGGGAAGAACAGGTGATAAAAGGAAGAGAAAGCCTAGGAGACAAAAAATCCAAGGAGGAGAAGCAGGCTTTGCTCGATAGGAAGAACGCAAATGCCAGTGCCGGTGTTCCTACCCTTGGATCATTCTTTCAACCTGCTTCTACTCAGAAGGATGATTTTGATACTGACAATACAGATACAGAACATACTTCTGAAGATACCGACCCTGTCGCCATTTTAGACCTTGCCGCCAACACTTAGCAAACAGAGTTCCCACCCCCAAATGAAAACCACCGCAATGACATTGTTGATTTTTTTGAGACAGTAGAATATAATCGCAGTGATGAACCTGATATTAAGGCAAATCTTGACATTCAAGAAGGGGAGGATGGGTTAGACAATGAAATAGAAGCTGAGCCCGATACAAATCATACGAATGATACTGCAAATGTATCAACAACTGAATCAGGCATTCAACAAGAATTCTTACGCGCCGTTCATGATAGGGTAAAGTTAGAACTCTCAGGCAAACTACCTGCTTTTGCAGAAAAATGGCTCATAGATCATCTCAAGCAGAATGACTGGTGGGTAACAAAAGCTCAAGAACTGTCAATTGTATGCACGCTGAAACTCAAGGCTCGCCATAAAGTGTACTTTAGGAGCATCAAGGTTTGGATCCCGGAGGAAATGTGGGAGGGACAATACAGACTATTTTGTCCAACTTGCAAAAGCGATAAACATGTGGTGACCCATGGATTCAACAGCAATCATATTGGACGGTTAGTAATCGGCCTTACCAAGAACTATTACATTTTTACTCGTCGCTATACATGTGCTGGGTGCCAAGAAAAAAAGAGAGAGCTGGAGAGGAGACTAGCTGAGGAAGATGGAAATAATTCTGAGGGCAAAAAGAAGGTGAAGCTAAAGTATACCTTCATGGGATGGGACCCCGAGTCACTTCCTCTAATGGCCGATGGGCATGGTGATGAATTTCCAGACTTTTTTACTTGGAAGGCTGGCCTTGACAAAACATTGATTGACATGATGAGACCTAACTTCGACAAAGGCCATCGTCCGGAGGCATTCTCAAACATGGTCCTTGAGTTGCATGCAAAGGGGTACACACGGGCGTGGCTAAAGTATGAGAGAGATATTGCTGCAGATATAAGAAAACGGAATGCAGTTGGGTTAGATTCAGTGAGTCAAAACATGTTTTCTGCATTCGATGACGAGGACAAATTCAATGGGAGAGTACCTACCGGTGCATATTTTGCCAGGGCATACAAGCAAAACCATAAAACAGTGCAAAGCCATTTGACTAAGGAAATCAAGAAGTGAGGAGCAAAGACGTTGGCATATGATGCTTCCTATAAAGAGGCCAAACATCTATCCCAGTATCAAGGCAATCCAATTTTCAAAGGGCTTGTAACAATGACAAACAATGTCGGAGAGGTGAGACTTCAGCATCATGTAATATCAGATGCACATGATCAAATTGAACCACCAATGGAGGCGTTTAAGAAAACGTCATTAGAATATGGCCTGCCTCTACCGAAGCTTGTAAGCACTGATAATCCGCTAGCGGACTGTAATTTCTTTCTCCAGTTACTCGACTCACTTCAAAACGGTCAAGAAAGTGATGACCTATCAACCATTTCTGAAGGGCAAAGGAGTTTATCACCATACCCCTATGATACAAGCACTCCATTTCTCCAAATCCTAAACAACGAGCAAGCAGTCGACCTTGCCATAGCTGCAATGTTGACTGTGATGAATAAGGAAAAGGAAATGGCGTTAGATTGTGAATGGAAAGTTCAGTTCAATGGACGTTGCATTGTCAAACAATGGAAAGTGGATCTCATTCAAATTGGATACTTCAATTCTCAACAAAATGACAGAAAACAATACATATTCATTTGAACCCATCGATCGAAGAAATTGGCAAAAAGTCTACTCTCCATCCTTGCAAATAATTCTATCACCATTGTTGGAGTGAATGTCGGCGGAGATCTTGCTCGGCTCGGTCGTGATTTTGGAGTTGAAGAGATCATTAAGCAACGTAAAAAAAGACTGTCACAAATCTGGGTCAGTATGCACAAAAGAGGGATGTAGTGCAAAATTGATCAGTTTGGTTGAAGCACTTGATCAAGATTGTTCTCCAGCTTCTGGTAGAGAAGAACGATGAAGACAAGTTTTCGAATTGGAATGCTACCAAGCTCTCACCACAGCAAATTAAGTATGCCATACTTGATGTTGACGGACCACTTCGTATATACGAAGAGCTCTAAAAAGAATCAGACCTGACTCTCCGACTGACAATGCAACAGACCACTGTAGGAAAAAAGATTGATTTGGTCCCTAGAAACGGGAATGTTGCATGTATGACAACAAGGGCAGCAATAGGATGCATTGTTGATAGTGATATCTGTATCAGCCCCAATGGTATGGTTCAGAAACAAGTCAGAGTAGGGAAGGGTATGGTGGCAATTCAACTGGAACATGTCTACTCACCAGGTCTGAAAATTCCACACTATAAAAAGGAAGATTCGCGGTTACCACCCACTCTTGCCGATTTTGGAACAGGCCAAATAGTTGTGCCCATGCAAATGCTAAAAGAGCATGTTCATTCAGATTTGATACGCTTGACGCCAACGGAGAGGGACGTGATTGATCAAACAGCGGTGATAACTTTACCTGCAAACACGAACAACAATGCTCAGTCTACACATCTAGCAGGGACAGATGGCGCCGAGGAGCAACAATCAGAGCCCAATGAAGCATCTGCAGCGGATGAAGAGTATCCATCGATGGAAGAAACAGACGAGATTGGTAAGGAGCTCAACACCCAAGATATAGAATGGCTGCGGATTTCCACCCTTGAGTCTGAAGCAACAACTGCAGGGCGAACTCCTCTCGAATGCAAACATCTTCCTGATCCACCTGCGCCAGGTGAGATACTTGACAAAACTGTACCGGTCAAAGGTGGTGTGTTTCATGCAATGCAGCGTCCATACGTTCCAGTGAAACATGAGGCCAAAAAGGGGTACTTTGTAGCGCTGCAAAACGCTTTTTATGTATAGAACAAGAAAAAGATGGATGGATTGGTGTCTCAAATGAAAGAGACAGGATTGTCAGACGATGATATTGAAAGTATGAAGTACTACAACTCACGGCTTTTCAAGAGTTGTGTAGATAGAGAGATACCGCCGCTGTCGCTTTTATATTGGAGGGTGAGAGCAGTATTTGTACTCTATGGCCCAATGGTTGATAGCAAAAGTGGCAAGCCTTTGTTAAACAAACAAGCTTGGGCAAAAGCAAATGGTGTACTGCATGAAATCTTTTGTAGTTACTACTCCAACCCACCGGGTATGAGTATGTATACCAACAAATTGAAGAAGGATGGGTCAGTAAAGAAAAACAAATATGGAATGGCAATTATTGAATATATTCGTGGTACAAACCGTACAGAAGCTTACCACACAAATCTTGCGGTAACCTTCGGTCATTGGAGTACCGGAATAGAAATGTCTGACTACCTTCTTACAGAAAGTAGAGAGGAGACATCGTCATAACCATCTATGCTCTGAGAGTCGTAGGTTTGGCTTCCCGAGGATAGGGCATTTCGACACATGGCTCATTGATCAGCTCCAGATTTTAGTGCTCCAAAACCATGACCATGTGCTCTATGAAAATTGGTCGAATGCAAGTGACTATAAAGAAACTAGTGAAAGTTTTGACACTGTAGCAATTCACAATGAAGACCTGCATCAAGCGTTGGCGTATCAGTGGGAAAACAATGTAGACAACGAGAAAGCAAGTCTAACGACAGATCAGAAATATTTGTGTTTGGCAATGGGAACAGATTTACCTTTCTTGCCTTTTGCTTCTGAGGAGGAGAACAAATTATTTGCAGAATGCGTTTTGAGAAATGATTTTCCATCAATGAAAAATGAAGACGAAGTAGCTGTTCAATGGTGTAAGTTTGTAGATGGAGTCAACATCTTTCCAAAGTCGCCAGTGCATATCAGGGTTCATCGGGCTGACTTTGAGAGAAATCAGAGAGTCAAAGATTGCGCGAGAACAGCGAGAAATGGACGAGAGTTATTGAATCAGCTGAACAATGCCATGACGCCGGCTGCACCAGCAGTAGCAGAATCTATCGTTAACCCAGAACCCCAACCAGACATTAATCCGCAAGCAATGCATAACTTACCATATGTTATCACGGGTGGAACAGCTGTCGGAGAAATACCAAAGACAAGTACTCCAAAAGGAGTAGGCTAACGAGGGCCAGATAAGTTGGGCCCGCAGAAAAGAAGACGGGCTCAAAAATCTTGCTTTCTTTGCAAGAAGCACAGTCCGGAAACAAACATCACTGTAAGGGAAGTGGGGGGCGTAAATATTGTGAGTATTGGACAATGAGTGGGACACAAATACAGAGAAAATAAAATGTGCAGTCAAATAGTAAACAAAATTATACTTTAAATGCCTGCCAGCCAAAATATAGCGTGGGAATTGTAGATTGTTTGATTCTCTGCCAGCCAAAATGATACAGTCCCCCCAAACTGGCAACATGACTAATCACTTGACAAACAGAGAGATTGATCCATAAGCCCATTATCCCACACCCAAGATAGGAGGTGGATGTTGATTGTTGTATGATTGAAGTAGGCAGCAGCAGAAACTGGGCGTAGCTTCTATGCAGTGTCAAAGGAAAGTGATCAATTTCTGCTGTCAAAAAGGAAAGTGATAAATTTCACAGGGTGGGTGCCTGGAAATTCTGAACACCCTTTGCATGACCCTCGCTCTCTACCCACCAGATAGATGAATATCTGCTGCTGACCTGGTGTTTATAAAATAATAAATGATGATGTGTTAGAATACAAAACACAACGCGATGCAGCATACAAAACTCATTCCCAACACAAAGAATCCAATATTTGTCCTGCTGGTTTAACGACACGAAAGTGCTCTCTGAATCCTCGTGTATAAGTATAAAAATAGCTGCTGGAATTGATGATGTTTGTGAGAAGGGAGAAGGGAATCACAAAACGAATCAGATCTCTGTTTCACGATTTCCTGCAATAAAAAAATTGAACGGACCTCTGAATATGACGACTGCGTACTGCATTCAATGCACTAATCATGTGATGATTTCTCGGACGTTGATTCCTCGCAAGACAAAGATAACCGTTGTCTCGTTTCTTTGGCGGTCATGTGTCGGCGTTGCGGTCGCACTTGTCGAGTGAGCGTTCTTGATTCTTCGTTGCGAGGTTACTTCTCAATGTGGTCGGCTTTTGGCGAGATATTCCCTTGGCTAGATGAAGATAATGCCGTTCTAATGCCGTTGCCATTGCTGTTGTTGCTTTGTAATAATTGTGGCAGATTGTGGCATTGGCAGATCCGCAGCACAGCCTTCAGCGGTCAAGA
Source organism: Bacterosira constricta (assembly GCA_037356235.1). Lineage (NCBI taxonomy): Eukaryota > Bacillariophyta > Thalassiosirophyceae > Thalassiosirales > Thalassiosiraceae > Bacterosira > Bacterosira constricta. The sequence goes on from JAZGVS010000601.1 coordinate 9,736, forward strand.
TTTGAGATCTTCTGTTCATGTAATCAAGACTCACACTTGCCTCTCTCTCTTTTCCCCTCTTTTTCTCTCTTATTTTCCTCTCTTTTCCCTGAGAAATTTTATAATGTTTTGCTCCACAAACACCAAAGAAATCCCGTGGCTCCGCCCCTGGGTCTGTGGTGGTGAGTTCTCTTAAGTCTCCCACGCTGAAGTCTACTGCTAAGTCTCCTGCAGTCTCCCGCACTAGTTAAACAGCGTTTTTACTAGATGGATAATAGTGCTACCGAAATGTATTATGAAAATAACAAATTATTTTGCCCTCAACTCTATGCGGCGCCGACACGTCCACAGAATACGATGGTGGAAATAGGTGGATTTTACCTCATTTTATATTAAATTTCAGTCATTTTATATTACATTTCAGTATTCCTATTCAGACATACTTTTGTATTTAGCGAGCATAGCAATTCTACATATGGTGCTAATACTGCGGGAGACTTAGCAGTAGACTTAAGCGCGGGAGACTTAGAGCTAACAAGGACCTAAACCAATCATAAAATAATCTGACAAGGACCTAAACGAATCATAAAAGAATCTAACCAGGACCTAAACCAATCATAAAAGAATCTAACCAGGACCTAAACGAACCATAAAAGAATCTAACCAGGACTTAAACAAATCATAAAAGAATCTAACAAGGACCTAAACGAATCCTGTCACAAAACAACAATAACATTGATTCCTACACATGAGATCTTGTAGGTACCTACCTACCTTGTATGATGCCTGCATCCCTACTCCTACCTATGTATGTACCTCCTTAAGGGGGTACATAACCAATTCAAATCCTGAGAATTTGGGCTTTTTTAGATATTTGCGCAAACAGGTCAGCCTGTAGAGTGTATTGATTTCATACGTTGCTTGTCGATTATCCAACAAAACGTCGCGGGGTACGCCCATCCGCCCCCTATCGTCCAAATCCAACCAACGGCCACGAACGTCGACCACGACAACAACACGCAATCTCACGCAATGTCCATGCCGACCATGGCGACCACAGCATGCACCAGTGGGCGACCCCCCTTGTGTTTAGCTCCATAACTGAATGCGATCGTAAGTAACAATGCACTATAAATAGATACTCCGGTAAGTATAGAAGAATTGTAGCCTAAAACTTACTTCTGATCGTGAGCGGAACATGGCTTCATATTCCGGCGCGTGGATGCATCGTCATCGCCGTTGTTGTCGGGGAGTGTTTTGGCGGCCGTGGCTATGCCCGATCCGTCAATAGCAACCGTCGGGGCATCCGGTGAGTGCAGTGATGATGAGGCTACCGCGCGGCAAACTCGGAACGGCGAATACTTGGTTGTCGACGCCGATATCGGCCGCCATGGTGATGGTTATTATTTTCCCAAAAACACAGCGGATGTCGGAGTTCGGAGTTCAAAAAATCCATCCAACAAACGTTATTTGCCTTCGTATCATTCAGTACATAGATTATCCCCCGACCTTATTACACTATAAGTAAAATACATAATTAGAATAATCAGTTTTCTTATTAGATAAATCATACTTATTGAATTCTCTACTTATTTATATGGTTGGTCTAAATGAGTTGGTTATGTAGCCCCTTAAGCGAGTCAGGGAATTCCTCCTCGCTCTCTTTGGCGATCATATCTACTAGATCACATATATGAATTCCTACTTTAACAGTGGATCCTCTCTGACCACTCATCATGACGCACTCCACCTTCTGTTCAGATTAGGGGTGGTTCATAGGGCGCGACAACGAGTTGGATTCACGTGACATGACAGATATATTGTGTGCTTTGATACAATTCAAAGTGTCATAACTTACATTTGGATTGTTGTATATTTATCATGTGATCAAAAACTGAACATAGCTTCCGCTGCTAGCCTCAAATGATTGTAATTCACCTGGAGGTGACCGGCCGTAGCAGGATTTGATCTTATGGCCTCCCCCGCGTCAATAATTCCTCCCTCACCTTGTGGTGGTATTAATTGTCGCACTGCTGAATGGAAAGCAGACACAAGAATGATGAGAATAGTGTAATGTGCTGGATAATAAAATGGAAGTAAAAAATCTTCACGCTCAGCGCTGCGGTGAGAATATGACAATGCCAACAATGGCGCATGCAGTTTCAATGCCACAGATCGAGTTGATTGGCAGTCACCCTTCACGGATCAAGCGGACAACAGTTGAGCATGAGAGCATGTTGGGAAAGTGACAAAATTTAATGCAGTGATGTGATAAATCAACAATTTACCTTCAATTGTGGTTAGGAGCGCTCAAAATGATTGACAGTTTGATACGAACAGCGGTTCCACTTGGATATCTGAAGACTAGGGAAGATTAGCTTTCCATTGAACCACTGTACAACGTCAGGGTCCATGCAGTCATGGCGAAAGGACCGCCGTTATAGGAGCAAGATGGGTTTGGGGATTCTCGTGGTCGTTGATGTCACCTGAAGGGTGAGAGTTGTGAGCGGGAATAATTGTGAGGATGATGACAACCCACAGTTTTAGGTAATTTTACGATAAATAGATAGTATCCTAAGTATCAAGTTCCCCTAGAAAAATAAAAATGAACAATATTTCATGACGTATTGGACTCTGATCGTGACCGGACTCCACGACACGGGTCTGGAATCTCACCAAATCACCAAAGTTGAAGTTTCTTGCTAGAATACGATCGCCAAAAGTATCCATCATGCAGAATCCCCAGGCAAGATTCCTGATGTATATACCTACATACATACTCTACCAAGTAAATTTATTATGAAGTTTCTGAAAACTAGCGAATTGTTAGCAAGTTTTTCACATCTACTTCATGTGACGGCCATCACACGGAAAAAAAGTTCACAAAAATGTTGTGTGATGGAACCGTGAACCACTCCTAGTTCTAATTGCTTTGTTCCAGACCTCTTCTTGTATAATCTAACTCTAAGACCGATTATTTTCCAAGACCATGGGATTCTGATATCCTCTCTTCTCTCCTATCATCTAGCCTATCTAAACTCTCTTTCTCTTAAGTTGTGCTCCATTGTGACGAAGCAAACGCACTCCAATACAAGAACACTGACTTCGTCGTGCTCAAGAACCTACCTTGTCCATAAAATCCTAGCCCTCTAGCGCTCACTTTCGTCTTCGCGAACCTCAACGGACACGACCGGCCTTCGTCGTCTCTACCTATCCCCATATATTCTTGCCGCCTTCCACAGCAACCTTCTTTCTAAATCATTATGGCTTTCACACCGGCCACTAGCAGCCCTGCCCCTGGAGCAGTGCATGTCCATGCCGGACTTCCTCAAGTGGCTACTATGGAACAGTCAATTAAGTTGCTCAAAACCCGCCTTGGTCATAAAAAGCTATTCTTGCCTAAACCTCTCGACGGGATGGAATTGGCCGCCGATTGCGCCCTAGTGCATTACACTGCTAACACCAAAATTGATGGTGAAGGTAGTATGTGCCCTACCAGACGCACTTAGCTGTATTGGCCAAAATCTTATGCCTTTTGTTTGTCTCCATCTTAACCATCGAGGAAATCGTGTGGACCTATGAAGCCCAGTTCTAGGACCCTGCCAATTGGACAGTCCGAAGTTATCATGAGTGTGTTCGGATATTATATGACTGTGCATGTGACTGTAGATAGCGTCTACTGTAGTAT
>JAZGVS010000602.1:0-13453 GCA_037356235.1 Bacterosira constricta
CATCTAGGAAATGCAATAGGTATGAAGCACCTACAGCGCAATACATACGACTCAAATCTAATTCTGCCAGAAAAAGGAAACACAGTGGTACAATACATAAACCAACGCAGGCGAGCAAGTGGCCTACTTTCAAAGATCAGATTCTGACTGTTGCTCCACCTCCACTTCATTTGGAGATAGCATTCCAACTTCAGTACTCACCATTGCGTTTGTTTAAGTTGTTGATCCGAAAAGATTCTTACTTTTGTACGATGGACAAGAATGCTCAAATAATATGATCTCATATCACATATTGCCTGTCAAACAGATTGTACCAAAAATTAAGATGGCGGAGTGTTGGCTACCAACATTAAACATGAGCACAGAGAAGAAGCAACAAAGCACCGCTTCAAGATTTTTGTCAAATATTGTACTCTGTTTGTACAATCATGATAAAGCCATCAGTTCAAGTCTTTTCTTGTAGTTGTAGTACTGTTCATTACATAAATATCCCCTCACCTCCATACTATCCTGAACAGAATGTTATGTAGCTCTTCTGCCCTCCATGTTTTGCTTGCAGAAGACAAAAAGACAATTAGGCTGAGGTAGGGCCACTTCTAGAACAGAAACAAAAAATCTGCCACTCCTAAACTGCACTAAATTCAAACGCAACACGCTACTCTAGTTGAATGACAAACTTCTAAACCTAATTAAGTATTGATCTTCATGACCATGGTTGATATTACTGTTGTAATAATTTGGATTAGAATTGTTGCTCTTCTGCTCTTAAATTTCATTTACTACAGAAGACTGTAGACAGCTGAAGACATAATATCTTCTACCTAGCACCAACCTACACAAGAAACGAGGCTGAGTTAGGCTTCTTGTAGTACTGTTTATCACATATGGTAATTATCCCCTCACCTCCATACTATCATGAATCAATACAAATTAAATTATCATTTGCAATAGCTGATAATAGATATCTACTGTTGATGATTAGAATTATTGCTGCTCTTTTCATTTGAAAACAATACAGAAAAGCTGAGTTAGGGCCACTTCTAGAATAGAAACTAAAATCTGCCACCGCTAAACTACATAGACTAAATTCAAAAATTAGCCGTTGGCCGTTGTAGCACGGTTGTGGTCCCCCTACGTAGAAAACATACCAAGTCTACACGGAATTCGAACCCGGCGCGCCAACTGCTCTCCTCAACAACAGCAACAGCAACAGCAACAGCATCAACCACCAACAACAACAACAACAACAACAACAACATCAACAACAACAAAACAACAAGCATTGTCCACCTGTATGGCACGACGACAGTATCGTAAAACCATTCTATTGCCAGCTATTTGATCCAAAGCGGCTCTGTAATATTCAACGAGTCCGGAGCAGATTTAATCGCATTCATCTCCAGCGGAAAGTTCCACGTTATCGTTGCTCGGGAGATAGCCTTCTTTTGACCTACACTGTTGCTGTTGTCCATCAAACTCTCTTACCGACACCATGCACATTAAAGAAATCGTCGTTGACGGGTTCAAATCGTACGCTCATCGTACTGTTATTGCTGGGTGAGTGATTTGATATTTGGAGGTGACTACTTGCCCCTTTTAATTGTAGGTGCATCGGTGTCATTTGATTTTTATTACGCGACTCACCCTCCGACGACTTCACCCGAAAATTCTCCAGGTTCGATACTCACTTCAACGCCATCACCGGCCTCAATGGATCAGGAAAATCAAACATCCTCGACGCCATCTGCTTCGTCCTCGGTATTACCAACCTGTCCCAAGTACGCGCGGGCAACCTCTCCGAGCTCGTCTACAAGCAGGGCCAAGCGGGAGTGAACAAGGCCAGCGTCACTGTCGTTTTTGACAATGAGGATGAATCCGGGAGTCCTGTGGGGTATGAACAATGCAAGGAGGTTANTCAGGTGCTAATTGGGGGGAAGAGCAAGTATTTGATTAATGGGAGAAATTCACCGGCGGGCCAGGTGGCTAATCTTTTTCATTCTGTGCAGCTGAATGTGAACAATCCTCATTTTCTTATCATGCAAGGTGAGATATTTTGAAATGTGCATTGAATTCTTTTTTGCTTGCCTCTTGATGGGCGACTAATTCATTTTTATTCTGTCTTATCACAGGACGCATCACCAAAGTTCTTAACATGAAGCCAAACGAAATTCTTGGAATGGTGGAAGAGGCAGCAGGAACCCGCATGTACGAGAACAAGAAGAACTCCGCCATCAAAACCATCGAGAAGAAGCAAATGAAGGTGGACGAAATTAACTCCATCCTTTCCGAAGAAATCACCCCCACCCTAGAACGGCTCCGTGGAGAGAAGCAGCAATACCTCAAATGGAGCAAGAACAAAGCTGACATTGAACGAATTGAGCGCTTTGTTGTGGCGAGTGAATACGTGGCAGCGCATGACACTCTTAGTAAAAACTCGGAGCATGTGGCCAAGATGGAGGAGCAGGTGGCGATGCACGAAGAGACCATGGGTACTGCAAGGGAGGAATTGGAGGCGAAAGAGGAGGAGATTGCAAAGCTCTCGGAAGAGATGAATAGTGAGCTTGAGACATCCCACAATGAGGCCAAGGCGGATGAGGAGAAGAAGTCGAAAGATCTTGTCAAGGCGACGTCGGCGTGGGAGAACAAGAAGCTGGCAGTGGCAGATGCGACGAAGGACTATGATGAGGCCCAGTCTGCCGTGTCTGAATCGAAGGGTGCAATCACCGATGTGGAGAATAATATTTCTAAGAAGATATCAGCGATTCAAAGTGCCAAGGATGAGTCAGTGGAGGCGGAAGAGAACTTGGCGCGTCTTCAAACAGAGTATCAAAACATGTGTGCAGGCATTAGCTCTGAGGAGGGCGATGAAGGCCGAACTCTTCCCGATCAAATCAGTAAGGCTCATAGTGATGCCAGCAATGCTGATGCCAAGGCCAAGCAAGCCGAAATGAAGATTAGCCATCATGGGAAAACGTTGAAGGTGAGTTTTCCTTTTTATCTGATGTAATCTGGGTGCAAACAGCTGTCTCACCTTCCTTCTTGATTGTATTCATGCCTCTGTCCAGTCTGTCGAAAAGGATATGAAGAAAGAACAGTCTTCAGCGACAAAGCTGTCAAAGAAGAGAGAAAAAACTGCAGAGAAGGTAGAAGGTCTTCGCCAGAGGCTTTCCAAGACTGGATTTTCCGAGACCGAATTTAACACACTTGACAACGAGAAGATCGGGTTAGAAAACTCCGTCTCCGATCTTCAAGAGAAGGTGGATACTCTTTCTGCACAGCTCGGGGGAAGACTCGCGTTCAATTACAGCGACCCAGTTCGTGGCTTTGATAGGTCGAAAGTGAAGGGCTTGGTTGCTCGTCTCATCAATGTGAAGCTTCCCAAACACTCTACACCACTTGAGGTTGTCGCTGGTGGAAAGCTATACCAGGTTGTGGTGGATGAAGCCATTACTGGCAAAGCTCTTCTGAACAATGGCAAGCTTCAACGGCGTGTTACCATCATTCCCCTTGACAAAATTGTGCCGAGGACAGTGTCATCAGCCACTGCGGACAGGGCTTCATCTATGGCCAATGACCTTAACACGACTGCACAGCCCGCGATTGAACTGGTTGGCTTTGATGAAGAGGTGCGCAGTGCCATTGAGCACGTGTTTGGGTCGACTTTGGTTGTTGATGGCATGAGGGCTGCAAACTCCATTTGTGATGCTACTAAGACGAGGACGGTCACGCTTGATGGAGACGTTTACGAACCGTCAGGACTTATCTCAGGGGGGTCTAAGGACAACCTCGGGTCAACTCTGTCAAAGATTTCTCAGTTGACAGACGCATCGAAGGAGCTCAAGGACAAAACCAAAATGTTGAAAAGTGTTGTAAACAAGTTGGAGAGCATGTCATCGCAATCGAGGCGGTTTGATGATCTCAGTGGAGAGCTCGAAATTGCCACCTCTGAACTTGCCGCTGTGGAGAAACACATCTCTCAGACTTCATATGGTATGCTAAGAGATAAATTTGATGCCATGACGAAAGAAATCTCAGATGCCACTGAGGAAGTGAAGGAGATGGAGAAGATGAAGGATGAAAAATGGGCACTTTACAATGAACTCAAGGAGAAGGAGGCCCAGTTGACCCAAGACAGAGAAAACAGATTGAAGGACATTGAAGCTGAGGTAAAGGAAGCCAAGGAGTTGGTAGTTTCAAAGGAAAATGCAGCACGAGAGGTATGTAACTTGATATTCATCACCTGTATTATCAGAGAAATGACACCTCTTACTTAACACTGATCATCCCTACTGAAACATTAGGCTGAGGTCAAGTCTCAAGAGCTTGATCTTGAAATGAACAGCTCGCAGAAGGATTTAGTAGCAGCAGAGGAAGCTGTCACTGTTGCCCAGAAGGCATTGGATGCTGCCAAAGAGGAAGAGGCCAGCTTCGAAATGAAAGTGGGTCAGCTCAAGGCAGTATGGGAAGAGGCGAAGGCACTTCTTGATGAGCTTGAAAAGAAGCTTAAGACCTGCTCGCAAGAGCTTGCTGCCCTCTCAAAGCAAAAAGCAAAACTAATCAAGAAGGCCGAGTCAGCTGAAATTGAAGGGAAGAAGATGTCGTTAAAGATTGGCAAGTTCCATTCTGAACATGCCAAGGCTGAAAAGTTCTTGAAGAGTATGGTGGATAAGCATGCGTGGATTGAAACTGAGAAAGAAGCATTTGGCATCCCTGGAGGCGATTACGACTTCGAAGAGACTAATCCGAAAGGGATGAGCGATCATCTCAAAGGTTTGCAGGCAGAGCAGTCGTCACTCGTAAGTTTCTTTTCCTCTTTGTAACTCATTGATAGGTGGATTTGAGTTCTAATCATCATCACACAAATTATTTTATTAACAGGCGAAAAAGATTAACAAGAAGGTCATGGGCATGATTGAGAAGGCAGAAGGAGAGTACACTGAACTTCTTCGTAAGCGTAAGGTGGTCGAGAACGACAAGAAGAAAATTGAAACTGTGATTGAGAATTTAGATGTAAAGAAAAAAGTAGAGCTTGAGCGTACGTGGAAGAAAGTGAACAAGGACTTTGGATCTATATTCTCTACCCTGCTGCCTGGATCGAATGCCAAGCTGGAGCCTCCAGAGGGCTGCGAAGCATGGGAAGGACTCGAGGTCAAGGTAGCCTTCGGTAACATCTGGAAGCAAAGTCTTAGTGAGCTCAGTGGAGGACAAAGGTCATTGATTGCATTATCTTTGATTCTCGGTCTCCTGCTGTACAAACCTGCACCTATGTACATTCTGGATGAGGTCGACGCAGCGCTTGATTTGAGTCACACCCAGAACATTGGCAACATGCTCAAGACCCACTTCTCTCAAAGTCAATTCATAGTTGTGTCTTTGAAGGTAAGAAAACATGAGCATCTCAGGAAGAATGAATTTTTATATTTCGAAGACACTAATGCAAATGCTTTGTCAATTTCTTAGGAGGGAATGTTCAACAATGCTAATGTGATCTTCCGAACCAAATTTGTTGACGGCGTGTCCACTGTGTCGCGGACGATTGGAGCGGGTGCAAATTCAAGACCACGTGGCGCTCTCACCAATGGAGGCAACGCCTCTGGTAGCGAGCTGGCCAAAAGACGCCGGGGCCGAAATGGCCAAGGGAAAGAAAATCCTGTCGTACTCTGAGTGGTTATGTGGAATGCCAATAAGAATGTCAGCAGAGTTATTATTTAAGTGAATGCATAGAATTTATTTGACACCTTATTGAAAATAACGATTATAAGAACAAGGTGAATTTAACAATGACCCTCCACATCGGAAACCCTCAGAAGAGCCTTTCATAGTCGGCAAACTCATCACTCATCATCTCTGCACTCTCTGTTGAACTTGTTTGCCTCAACTTTGATAATACAAACGCACCCAGCTCGTGAATGGTGCATTTAGTTGCAAACACTAAGTCTGAATCTCCAGAGAGGGCTGGTACACATTTCCCTCTCAAGTCAAAGGATTCACTCAAAATTCGACGGAGGATTTCCCTGCGTCGTCCAAGCCTTCCCGGTTTCAATATTGTCTCTACGTCAAGAGGAGAGGGCAATTTGTTGTAATCCAATGCAATGTCGATATAAAGGAGTGCTTTCATGGGTGATATTTCCCCTTCCAGCTCACCACTAAAAGTCCTGCCATCATGCTCAATGTCATCACTATCTTGATCATAGCTTCGTCGTAGCTTGGTAATCTTCCTGGATGTGGAAGATGAGGTGGTTGCTTTGGTATTGGATAATCGTGTTTGAAACGCCTTCCTTGATTTTTCTGATCGTTGAGCCTTCAAATTCTCCATTGCCTCCACTGAAGGTGAAAAAGACAGTACATCATTGTTGGATGGCGTTACCACTACTTTCCTAGTACTATCCTTCGTTGTTGTATCATTTTGTTGATTCATCTGTGAGTTGCGGGCTTCTTCCTTTACTTGTTCTCTCCATTCTCTGAAGGATTCTCGTTTTTTCATTCTCTTATCTTTGTTACTCTTTCTTGATTCTGATTTTCTCAGATTTGAAGTTAGATACGTAACAATGGCCTCTGCCACTTCCTCTTCAGTCATTTTATCAAATGTCGGTGACTCGAGAACTTCATTTGGGATTTCACTTAGTAACTTCTCTTCCTTCTGTCGAACTTTTTGAGCCTTCGTGGCCACTTTCCCTCTCCATCTTCGATTGTACCACTCCTCTTTCCATGTTTCGTTGTTCCACAAAATCATTTTTGATTTAGATCGTCTCACATGTTCCTCTGAAGGGTAAAGTGGGTTGGTAGAGAAGGGATTAGTTGAAGAACTTTCTCTTTCCTCAACTGGAGGTTCTTCATCAAAATAATTCTTGCCACTGTATGTCGTATCTTGTGATGTCAAAAACCTCACTCCATTTCTCTTGTAGCCATAGTACTCTCCGTACGTTTCGTTGTAGATCAAATTGTGTGGGTCTGGATCTTCTCTCAAATAAAGTAAATCATTCCTACATAAGGACAAGAAGATAACATCAGGAACAGGGCTTGGGAATAATGCAATTTAGAGAGTTGTTTTGGAATACTCACGGATCGGGCCAAAAATATCCCTCGTTGTTTAATGGAGATGCTGCTGCCTCCGTCCTCCGTTTCTTTTCCTTCCACTCCACCTTATGCTTTCTAAGGAGCCATGATCTGCATGCGAGCAGCAATTGAGCTTCATTTATATTGGATACATCAATGTCAGTGCTTTCGGAGGTGACATCATTATTTTTGGAGGATGGGGTGGCGTATGCTTGCCTTTGGTGGCGCCCTCTTAAAATATTTGGAGAGAATGACTCAACGAACAAAGTACGCGTAGAGGCGGTTCGAGATGATGCCTCTGGAACATTGATGGGTGAGAACCAATCAACACCATGAAGACAATATTGAACTACCCCACACAGCATCCATTGTATCGAGAAGAGGGTAGCGAGAGAAGTCAGCTGTATCGTCATGGATAGCAGCAGAGATGACAATGAGTAATGAGTGAGCCGAAGACAGCCTTTATGATTGGGATTTGGTTGATGAAGGTGGAGCGTGGATATGTGTAATAGCTCCTGGCGTGGATGAGATAATAATATGAGATGAGAAACGGCGGGAGGCGGCTTGAGATGGCAGAGAATCTGGCATGGGTCGCCAAACTTCGCAAAGAACAATTGTTTCAGAGAATGGAACTAGTACTATCTACAAAGATATTGCGTAGAAGGTATCGCTAATTAGGAGGCCCGCCCGACCAACCATCACATCAATCTACATCAATAATTATTTACCCGCGCCAAACTGCGCCAAACGCCAAATAGCTAGAGATATCTAGTAACAATAATATCTTTTCTCCGCACCAGCCATAATAGTAATAGTAATAGTACCAACCCTCAAATAATTCACACGGAGATATTGTCTGCCCCAGCTCTTCTAATTCAAGTCTCAAGAAACCAACATGCAGAAAGATTCAGCGGCAGCAGAGTCCGATGGGGACGACGATGACGATTTGCTGATGGCTGCATCGGCTTGGGCGTCAACTCAGAACGATGAGATCAACGATGACTCTACTTCCCAGAAGGAAAAATCGAACAAAGACAAAGGAGCAGGCTCGACTGGGCACCCTAAAAATCACGCCTCTATGAATAATCAAAGATCCAACAATTCTTCGCAACAGACTTATTCATTACACTTGACAAGAGTTCCATACGATGCAACACAGAGTGATATAAGATTTGCATTTGGCGAGAAGGGATGTCACGTCACCTCCGTACGGCTGGTTTATGACCATGACGCAAAAACCGGCGAGAAGCACTTCCGTGGCGTGGCCTTTGTGGACTTGGCCGACGAAATGTCTTTCAAACGTGGGTTAGAGTTTAATATGAAGCGATTTCTTGGCCCTAAGATGAAAGTCAACGTTCGCCCCACACGTACGAAAGGTCAATTGACGGATATTGTTAAGAGGACGGAAGAGAAGGTCGCTCATTTGATTGCTAGGTCAAAGGAAACAGCGAAAAGGGAGCGAGACGATGGTGATTCGAATGATAAAAGTAAAGACAGTGGTGGTAAGAAAAAGAGGAAGAATGATAGGAAGAGCTCAAATGGCGGCAATAAATCGGAGACATCAACCACGGAGCCGAAAAAGAGTGATATGCAAGAAGCAACAAAGGGGCAGGATAAGAAGAAGCAGGCAAAGCCCATCAATAGAAATGATGCCAAATCAAACAAGAACGACAGCTCTAAAACCGAGACACCATCTAAGAAGCCGGAAAACAATGATACGCAAGAAGCAACAAAGGGGTCGGGTAAGAAGAAGAAGGCAAAGCCCAAAAAGATTACTGACGCCAAACCAAACAAGATTGATGACTCTAAACCTGAGACACCAACCGCTAAGCCAAAAGATAACAATACGCAAGAAACAACCGAGGGGTCTGATAAAAATAAAAAGTCAAAGTCCAAAAAGAACAATGACGACAATTCAAAGAAGAGTGATGACTCCACATCCGAGACACCAACCACAAAGCCAAAACACAATGATACACATAAATCAACTGAGGGGTCGGAAAAGAAGAAACAGAGCAAGAGTGATGGCACTAAAGCCGAGACGTCAAGCACGAAGCCAAAAGGCAATGATACGAAAGAAGCAACTAAGGGGTCGGAAAAGAAGAAACAGGCACCCCATAAAAAGAGCAATGATGCCAAACCAAAGAAAAGAGGTGGCCCTCCAGGAAAGTTAACAAAAAAGGAACGTGCCAAGAAAGCAGCGGTCATTCGCATGATGAAAATGAGGGGGAGATAGAAATAGAGCCAAGTGCATAGATGGGCAGTATTCTAAAGTTAGTTTGAAAACAAACTCTGACCTGTAGATAATGCATGTTGTGAAGTAGGAAGTAGAAATGCTTGTTTGAACATTTATCGTGTTGGAAGACAAGTGCCCACAAACTGTTGGAGCGGATTTGGAGCTGATTCCATCACACTAAAACCATATGCATATAATGGGTAATTAGATGATTTGAGTCCAACTTGTGATTTCCTTTGTGTGTGGGTTGTTTATCTTGAGCTCCCCTACATGCTTTATTTTGTTCCATCACAATGTCATGTGCAAGATTGGTAACTGTAAATATTCAAGTGATATGGAAGGAGAGGAAGAAATCAAGTTCATAAGGTATTGTGTAGATGTAAGTTAATGTCTATCTGGATGTGTATTTGAATCTTCGCATCTCATTGCGCTTGCAAGGCCGAAACGAAATGCATAATGGGTATTTAGACGAGGGGTTTGAGTTCTACGATGCGTGCGTGAGCTCTCTTCTAAATGCATTATGATGCTCCATCACAGTTTCGAACTGTAAATATTCAAGTGATATGGAAGAAGAAAAGAAATGAAGTTTGTTATTGTGTAGACGGAAGTTAGTTTCTATCTGTATGTTCATTTGGATCTTCAGCCTTTACACCTTAATCTTTTTGCTTTGTCCATGTTTGTTCATGCCATGATAAGGATTTTGTGTGACACCTCTGCGAAAAACACCCCACATACTTTTGGCATCTGTATCCAATCTTCGCCTGGCCTTACATTGCCATATATCTTCTCGAAAATCAATTGATGCCCAACACACTCTTCACATCCTCTTCAGTCTTGATTCCATTCTTGATAGGGTAAAATGGTCCATTGTCACCAACTTTTCGTACCTCTACATTTGGCCCCAATGCACACTCGGCGCATTCCGATACACAACTAATGGTTTCTACATTCACACCAATTGTAGGCGCAAGTTCTTGAAATATTGGCAACGCTTTGAGGCCACCCGTCTTTTTACATGTAGGACCCGTGCATATTATGACGGTGCTGCCGCTTTCGAGTGGCTCTGCGTGTAGTACTGTTCGATGGGATATTCGCCGTTGTGTATCAACCGAAGATGCCAGAAACGCGCTGGTTATTTTAGAAGACAGTACAATTGATAATACTGTGAAGAGGTTCATTGTATTGGGAAAAGATTCTCGATTGAATTCGAAACAACAACTAACTAACGGCATGCACGGGATTAGCACGTCCCCTTATCTCAATCGCAATCATTAATTTTTCACACGACGGCTCGACGAACGACGAACGGCAACGGATATCACTGATCGCTGATCTCGCGGGCGGCCGGCGATGACAACATCGTGGAACCAGACTACCACATCACACGCGTGGAAGCGATACAATATCGTGGAACCATATTATCGTACCAGATGTTTGCCGCGTCACTCGAGCTCGAGGCCGTGATCTGTGGCCCTGCTTGTACAATACAATAGTATCGTACGCATGCGATGCACGCAGGACTCTTCCCTGCGCCTCGCGGCTACATAGTGCCATATCTTCTACTACATACAATACGTAGGTAGATAGATACCTAGGAATATTATGATTTCTAGTACGTGTTATGTTGGTCGTCGCGTCAAGCAAGATCTTTTTCACCAATAGACAATCATCTCGCTCCCCCTGCCTTTGGATCTAAGCATCTCACGCTTCACTCACAATCCTTATCGATAGTCAAATCCAACACCACAACTTTTATCCAATCATGAAGTTCTCCTGTGCTCTTGCCCTCGCCGCCGCTGGCTCTGCCTCCGCCTACTCCTTCTCCGGAACCTCATTGAAGGCCACCTCCAATGGTGCCTCCATGTCCATGGTCACCGGTATGGGTGTTAACGGATTCGGACGTATCGGACGTCTCGTAACCCGTATCATCATGGAAGATCCTGAGTGCAAGATGAACGCAATCAACGCCGGATCTTCACCCACCGATTACATGGCCTACCAGTACAAGTACGATACCATCCACGGTATTGCCAAGGGAACTGTTGAGATCGATGGAGACTTCCTTGTCTTGAACGGAGAGAAGGTCCAGACTTCTCGTTGTCGCGACCCTAAGGAGGTTGGATGGGGTGCCCTCGGAGCTGACTACGTCTGCGAGTCCACCGGTGTCTTCCTCACCCAGGAATCCGCCCAGTCCATCATCGATGGAGGTGCCAAGAAGGTCATCTACTCTGCCCCTGCTAAGGATGACTCCCAGACCATTGTCATGGGTGTCAACGCTGACGAGTATGATGGTTCTGAGAACTTCATCTCCTGTGCTTCCTGCACCACCAACGGACTTGCCCCTATGGTCAAGGCCATCCATGATGAGTTCGAGATCACTGAGGCTCTCATGACCACTGTCCATGCCATGACCGCCACCCAGGCTGTTGTTGACTCCTCCAGCCGCAAGGACTGGCGTGGAGGACGTGCCGCCTCTGGCAACATCATCCCCAGTTCCACTGGAGCCGCCAAGGCCGTGACCAAGGTCATTCCTTCCCTTCAGGGAAAGCTCACCGGTATGGCATTCCGTGTCCCTACCATTGACGTGTCTGTTGTTGACTTGACGTGTAAGATTGCCAAGGCCACCACCTACGAGGAGATCTGCGCCCATGTCAAGGCCATGTCTGAGGGAGAGATGAAGGGTATCCTTGGATACTGTGACGAGCCCCTTGTTTCCACTGATTTCGAGTCTGATAGCCGCTCCTCCATCTTCGATGCCCAGGCCGGTATCATGCTCAACCCTAACTTCGTCAAGCTTATCGCCTGGTACGATAACGAGTGGGGTTACTCAGGCCGTGTTGTTGACCTCATGAAGCACGTTGCTGCTGTTGATGCCAAGATCGCCGCTTAATTCTTTTGCGGATAAATTTGGTTTCTACACTGAGATTGCTACTGTTGTGATGAATTATCTGATTGCTAATGAACAGTAAGGATTCACATACAATATAAATAATAAAACAAAAAACACAAAAGCTGGCATTTATTTACAGCACTAATCCTAAGCATCATCATTATATGTTTCTAATTGTACCACTCCAGCCACAATACCTCCATCATTTACTGCATGCATGCAGTACAATGTATCTGACCTTGGCAAGCTGAAACTGTCTTTTTTGTTTTTCAGTATTTTGGTCATCTGGCCTCATACGAAGCTTTGCATCTCCGCTGAGATTTTGTCGGTTAACTATTGTGGCTACTGTATCACATGCAGCAAAAATGCTATTGCTTGCGGCCATATTGGGATTTATTACAAACGTCGATAGCACCGCTAACTGGTCGCATCAATCCTAGTCTATGCATATATATTTTATATTGAAGGACTTGCCCTTCCAAGCACGGTTTGATGTGGCTTCATCTGTGTGGCCTTTAGCCTGTAAATACTTATTACCACATTTCATCGGCTACAACGGTATTCATTAAAGTCTTGATCTATCATAACTTTGCGCTCCAATCAATCTGCTTGTGCGAATGGAGTGCAGGGGGCCTTGACCTTCTACTTCTTGTTGCCTTCGCAATGTCGACATCTATCAGTCGTTGTCTTTTGAGGATGACGTTTGAGCTTCCGGCTCATTATGGTACTTGACGGTTCTTAGAAATTTGATTTCAAGTATAGGACCCCTGCAAGGCTTTGATAAGCCCTCTAACGTGGGACCTTCCTTAATGGAGGCCAGTAACATAATTTAATTTGGCACATAGTGCGGAACTATGTTGTGTGAGGTGCTTCAGCCTTCCACTGCTTGTTAATTGTTTTTTTTTAAATCGTCATTGGTGGACATTGTAATATGAGAATTATGATCTCTCGAAAAAGTAAAAGCAATTCGCTCAAATGAACTCATCAAAGTCCGTGTTTTCATAGTCTTTTCTGCGCAGGCTTGAACGACCTGTGGAAAACGGTCCTTGCGCCACGTTATCATACTCGTACGCTTTGGCTGGAATTAAGGAATTAGTGCTGAATCGCAATGAGCGCTAAATGTAATAGAAAAGGGGTAATAATGCCATTTACTTGCACCTAAATGGGCTCTTTGCCTTAACAGTACTCCGGGTAAGTCTATCCGTGGCGGGCCCGCGCTTGACTATTCCCAAAACTCCCATCTACCCTACCTACTTAGGAATAGGTACTCG
>JAZGVS010000603.1:0-13297 GCA_037356235.1 Bacterosira constricta
ATGTACTGACGAAAAAGAGTTCACCCACTTGTAGGGTCCATCGGTCCTCCCAGATCCATGCCTATTACCTGTGGGATGTTCGGTTGGGTCGTGTCTGGGCCCACTCGTGATAGAAGTACTAAGGCCTGGATGGGGGTAGGAGCATCAATCTTGAAGTATTTGTGCGCGCGCATATGCGCACTATCAGCAAGCCTATGTATCGCCACCAACCACCAACCTCCACCAACCACCGGACCAAGCACCAAGCACCAAGAGACCGACCATGGCTGCTGCTGCTGCTGACTAGCTACGCATCTCTACGCATACGCCGCCGCCAACCACCACATGATCCCGAATCTATTGGTCTCTAGACCTACCCCATCCATCAAAGTGGGATTCGTGGACAAAATTGTCTGTTTCAAAACACTGTCTCATTTGATGGAGTAGAGACCCATATAATAGTCGAACCCCCCATCATCCATCATTATTTGATTTCCATCGTAAATCCATCATCGAATGCGATGGAAGTGGTCTCACTCTTCCTCTGGACCATGCGCCATATTGGACGCACGAGGTGTTTGATAGAGTGGCATATAGTGGCCATTTTGTCATCATGAGACTCTCGTGCAGAATGGAGGACTGAACGGAAAGGAAGCGCCGCCGCAACTCTGATGGAGTGTTTATATAGGTCTTGGTCTTGGTCAAGTCTTGACCACAATAGCAATGGTCGTGCACATGCACATCGAATAGCTCCTCTAAATTCTCTAGGAGCAAGTGTGCTGTCCCGAAAAGGCAATGAGTAGCTAGCGGAGATGATATACCACATCATAAGTCTTAAAAAACAAACTATATTGTATCCAGCGCCCTCAGGTGACAAAAAAGGAGAAGAAAACAGTGATCAAGATCACTTCAAAATCCACAAGACCAGCCAGGTAGAGGGGATTAAGATCAAGACCAGCCAGGTAGAGGGATCAAGATCAGCCGCAGAGGGATCAAGACCACCCAAAGAGGGATCAAGACTCAATGCAATGATGCGCCGTGCAGGAACCAGAAGACAGGAAGATAGGCAACACACCTTCCCAAGCCAATATGTGCACACCATTGGTGAAGGGTGAGCTTCTCCCATCTCCCACCTTTGTTCACACCACTTCCCATAAAAATTTGAATCTTCCAACACTGGCTACCAACACACCATTCAAAATCGCTTCTTGCTCTCACTTCTTTATAATTTACAACCCCACCATGAAGATACTTGCCATCACCAGCCTTATTCTCATTGGGATGGGGGTTGCATTTGCCACCGGTATTGACGAGGTGAGTTTTATAGTTATCTGCGCAAGACTTTACCTACTATACAAGCTAGTTGACATTAAATCATGTCTCTCGCTATCTCCCAACCTTCATTCTCTCACTTGTTTAATATTCTCTCTCTCTCTCTATTGCTACATCCACAGAAACATGCACCTATGCACGATACAGTCACTGGTGATGAGGGAGGTCCTGCTGACAATCCTAGAGTGAGCCATATCTATTTCTGTTTGAATAGTTGCAAGCAGATCTACCCTTCTTTATCACTCACTTAAACTTTCGACCATCACTTTTGCTCACTAGACATTACAAGGTCTGCGTGGATCGATAGGCTTGTCTGCTGATGGCGCCTCTTCTATCGCAAAGTCGTATGGCAAGAACAAGATATACATGAAAGATAGGGGTCTTGAAGACGAAGAAAAGGCGAAGGAGGAGCAAACAGTGCACTATCCCCGTGGACTTAAAACGGATATCTATGATGTCCCCACTCACATGAACGCCACACGTATTCATGACATTGAAAATGGTGGGAGTCTTGAAATTGTTGCTGAAGTGAGTTCACTGCTTTCTCGTATATGCTTCCAAATGTTTTTGTTAAGCTCAACCTCAAACTGACATTCATCTATCTTTGGCTTCATGTTGACTTTACACCACGCAAAGATGCCCGAAGTTGTCAACTCAAGCATGCCTGCAAAGGATTCAATTCTGCAGCATCGTGCTCTTAATATAAACAGCAACGCTCGTTGGAAGGAAAGAAGTGGGGGACGGGTTATCATTCCATATTCTGTCAGCTCGGTCATTGGTAGTGGTGATAGAAGCAAAATTAGAAGTGCCTTGGATGACCTTGAGACGAGAACTGGTTCTCTGAAGTTTGTCCAGCGTTCGAACCAAGTTCACTATATATTAGTTGTGCGCGAGACCAATTCATGTAGATCATCGGTAGGCAAAGTAGGAGGCCAACAGACGCTCAACCTTGCAACCGGTTGTATGAGTCGAGGTAAGCAAAAGGTTACATATTATACTGAAATTCACTGTTTTCCACGAAAAAACAAACTTCTCACCGTTTATGTCCATCACACTTTAACGAAGGCACAATCCAACATGAATTTATGCACGCCATGGGTTTTGCTCATGAGCATACCCGACCTGATAGAAGATTTTTTGTGGACGTTAATCTCCAAAACGTTAATGAGGCTAGACGTTTGAGTAATTTCCAAACAAGTTCATATCCAACACTTGGAAGTCCGTACGACTATGGCTCGGTGATGCATTACGGCAGAACTGCTTTTGCAAAACCTGGCACCGAAACCATCATACCGAAAAATGGTAGTCCGATCGGACAGCGCAATAAAGCTTCAGACAGTGACATCAAGAAACTAAAACTTATTCACCAATGCGAAAGAGGCATCGTTCGGGATTGTAAGTGTATATTTTTTATGCATATTTGCATATGGTAAAAGCAATTGAGTATCCACAGTCATTCTAACCAGCATAATACCTCACATCACTACTTTATACGAAAGGGAGCTCACTGATCAATAACCCTTGCACGTCTGACTGCAAGTGCCGCGAGGAAGAGACTGGTTGTGGATCCAATGATGATGCATGCCATGGATCTTTAGTTTGCTCGAACAATAAATGCATCGCAGGCCGTTGTAACCCATCATGCAATGTTCCTTCACCAACTCCCTCCTCTGAACTCTTTCTTATTTGGCAGTCTCTTCCTGGCGGTGCTAGTAACGATTTCAGAGTTTTGGACTTGAGGAGTCAAGATACTTCTAATGGCAACGACGTTTGGTATTATCCATTTAATTCCTCACCAGGTAAGATTGGCACACAAATATATAATTCACCTTTCCCATTCGGATATCTCTCACAAAAGCATAAATATATTTATGGCATGCAGCTCAATTTTGGCACAGAGATCACAATACGGACTATATCAGATCTTATGTTGACAAGAATAAGTGTTTGGTCGGTGCACGAGGATCATCTGCAAAGGGGACGAGGCTGATAATCAATGATTGTTTTAACAACGATGATAGGTTTGTATGGGTCATATACGCTGACAGATCAATTCGCCCAAGGAACAATCCGCGGGTCTGTATTGAGGCTGATATCAACGCAGGGGAAGGAGATGGCTTGTACTTAATTCTTGACGATTGCCATGCTGGGTACAAGGCCTTCTCCTGGTTAGAAGTTGATAATTCACGGCGTGGAAAGCTTGTGCCCGAGAATGAGGAAAAGGAGAAACTCAGCGTGGGACCCATCAAAAATTTGTTCAGCTCCGCCATTACTATTGAGTCAGTAGGAATTGATGACTTTACACCACCTAACTTGGGACCCATCAACAATTTGATCAGCTCCACCATTACATCATCTGACGATGAATGCATGGACTCACCTATTGGTTGGTACGATATTTTTGGCAGGAATTGCTTGTGGTATTCTGAAGTAGAATCCAATTGTGCAATATACGGTGACCAGTACAAAAACTTTGGGAAGACAGCTTCATCTGCAGTAAGTGGAAGCAAATTGTGTATTCCATTTTTTGTGCCTGCAATTAAGTACTCATCAACTTGATTATATTTGTATACCTTTCTAGTGCTGTGTTTGTGGAGGATTGTCATCAAACGAACCTTCAGGTGACAGTACCGTTATGATGCAGAATGCAGTTGAGGCTAGTAACTCTCAGAGTTGTTGGGACCTTCCAAACTGGTATGACTCAACAGGTGATGGATGTCTTTGGTACGAAGAAGGAAATAATTGTGAATATTATGGCAACCAGTTTGCAAGTGAGATTGATGGACAGACAGCAAATGAGGCGGTAAGTCAATAGACACAGCTTGATGTTTACGCTGTCGAACAATATCGTATTTTATTTGAGTCATATTTTGAATGCATCTGCTTTTTATTGATCCTTGGCCAATTTTTCTTTTTACAGTGTTGTACATGTGCTGGTGGGCTGGAGGAGGCTCCACCATCAAGCGATGCTGACATGGATGCTGTCCCAGGCTGTTCGGATACTCCATTCGGCTGGTTTGACGACGTAGGAAATGGCTGCGATTGGTATGAACTTGAAGATAGAAATTGCATTGAGTTTGGGGAGGTTGTGGGTGCAAATGGAATTACCCCTAAAGAGGCGTAAGTATCTACATGCTTTCCTTATGATCTGTCTTGCAATTGCCACATGCTAATTCTTTTTGGTGTCTGGCGGCTTTAGGTGTTGTACTTGTGGAGGAGGATTTGATCCAACCAAATATTTGAATCAATCAGGCAGTACTTGTCCCTTGATCTTGGAGAGGGAACGTTGCACCCTAGACCTAACTTGTGAATGGGGGAGAGGAGGGAACACGGGTTGCAACCCTAAGGAAAATTAACTTTCAACCAAGAGAGAGAGAGAGAGAGAGAGAATGTCTAAAGGAGGCTGTTGATGTGATGGAAAGGAGGGAGTGGCAATTCGTGCCAATCCCACCAACTAGCAAAAATTCTCCTGTATGCTTGGTATTCGTTGTACAGAGGATGGAGGAGCCTCAACTGAAGAGCCTCCAACCATTCGTCTCAATTTGTTTCTGTTCGCGATGATATATAACCTTCATCGCTGTATATCTGGTATGCTCTCAACTGAAGCTTGGCTGAAGTTTAGAGCAGCCAAACATCTAGTGATTTCGGTGGAGCACTCGGCGTGTGAGCCGAATGCTGATTCTGTTGATCAGCAGCGTATGATTGTACGCGCTGCTGGTATGTTTTGGGTTTTCAATGATTTGCACTGTGGCAATTCATTTTCCCAACCTTTTACTCTCATAAAACTAAAAAGCACTCAAAGAGATAACCATCTATTCATTCCAGCACTTTGTTATCGTTATTATCGTCTACTCTCTACATCGACTTTTCTCGACAGATCATCAAGTTGATACCATCGTTTCAAGCGCTGGTTGTCGTCGTCTCGTCGACCTTCAACTCTCCGATTTTGGACACTCTCGTGTGAGGTTTGTGTATCTTATCTGTGCACGTCACTTGGATGGTGCCGTTTTGGAACAAGGCGCAGTCGGATATGATGATCTGTGATTAGAAGGTTAAGTGGAGTATTACTGCTATCATACAGATTGACAATGATTTGTTGTTTATTGCTTAGAGTGGCAGATGGGATTGATAGTCGCAACCTACAGAAAGCATCGGTCTGGCAAACTGCTCCTCCCTTTCAACTTTGCTATTGGTGTGGGCGGGGGTATGGATTTCATCATCAAGTCCGTCCAGCTTTCTATTGAATATTATATCTAGACCCCACAAGCCAATGACGAGTGCCCAACTAGAGCTGCGGTATTCCTGTACATCAAGAACATGTTCAACACGGTGTCATTCTTGGCACAAAATTCCCGGAACTCATCAACATTTCTCAGTTACTATACTCTCGACCAGGCTCGGTAGACTACCGCTGGGATGGTGGCTCCTGGCACTCCCTCTCCATGCTGAAAGGAGTGACATAAGGATACTCACTCTCGTGTCTCTTTGCTGTCCTCGTATTAGACAGCATTTTCCGCCCCCTCTAGATGCAAAAAAATGACACTGGGCTGCAGAACGCTGTCTCAACAATGAATTTGGCGACGATGGTTGCGGCTCCGTCACACATCTCATGGGCTTTATTGATGACATTTCGCTAGTAATCCCCGGGTTACTCTGGAATTACTCCGGAATTCCAGAGTAAAATGCAACCTAGGCCACTGACTGTCAGTTTCTTGGTTACATCTAGTTCTGAATAAAAATACCATTCCCAAATGTGATGGCTAGGATGTTTCCACTGACCTAGAGGTTGTTCCAAAGTGCCGCCTGCCCTCACAAATTTGCACCAAAATTTCTGCCACTCTGTCCAGTCCCTTTGTTGGGCGTTCCTCATCAAATTTAAAGTTTGTTGCTCGTTCACTTAATTTATGAGTAAACGCTGACAAACCACCTTCGGCCATAGCCTATTCTATTGATGCAATGTGGCGGAACCATTGCATTCCATCAATTCCAGCCAGTGCAAGCAATTGCAAGCAATATTTAAGCAACGGGGCAGCTCATCATCACGGTTGAGATGTTTTGCGGCTCAAGCTTGCGGCTACAAAGCTAGGTACGATATCTTCAAGAACAACATCAACAAATAGGGGAAAGATGGCTGATACAAATACTCAGAGACCACCAGCAGTAGAGAGGGCTACCAGTATGGGGCGGAGTGAAGATGGCAGAAGATCTTCAGGAACAACATCAACAAATGGGAAAAAACGGCTGATAGAAATGATAAATATGAGGAACCGCCGGCAGTAGAGAGGGCTACCACCATGGGGCAAAGTGGAGAAGGCGCAAGTTTTACAAGAACAACATCAAGAAACACCAATGATATAAACAATAACCACTAGAAATCTCTTCCAGCGACAAGGGGCGCTACCATATGTCAAGATGAAGAGGATACAAGGTCATCTAGTGGTAATGCAGATAAGAATCAGAAAAGAAATTTCACAGCTGGTAATTACCCTGGCATTCGCATGCATTTCCAGCAATGACACGCTCATAATACACGAGGACAGAAACAAACAGACCAGTGGCGGAAGTCAAATGCATTCAATGGATGAAGAAAAAGAGCTATGGCATTTGGTAAAGGATCAAAGAAGAACACTAATGCTAAGCTACCAACAAATGAAGAGATAATGTTAATGTTAAACAAGGAGTATAAAGAATCCATCAAAAACTCTCTCGCAGATAAATTCAGTGCCAAGGGACAAAGTGTGATAAGGGCAAAGACACGTCAGGAAAAGGCAGTGGATGATATGATGAAGGATTGGATGAATGGCGGACATGAACTCGTTTGTCTAAAGGTCCATTCAAGACACCAGAAGACAAAAGATATGATTAGGAAGTCACAGAAGATGAGAGATAATTATTGGATCAGTAATATAGGACCCTCTAATGAATCTGAATCCAAAGAAGAGGATTGATATTAATTAATTTAGTGTACTTTGAATACGATATGCTTTGAGATCATTAGGCTAAGCCAAGCTCCCGTAACTTCTCTTGGTTTCTCTGGTCGAATATGCAGTTGATTGTCTACTGTTGTGTGCTGCATTCAAAACTCTATCTAGTTGGTTTCTGTTGACGATGGCTTTTACTCCTGCGTGGGACGCGCGCTCTAGAGGTTCGTTCGAAAAGTTCACCCCATGAAGAGTAGATGTTGCACAATGTCTCTGATGTGGTCATTACTCTATCAGGGACCTCGCTATGCCAGTGCAAAGGTCATGCATTATTTGCATTGATATCAATTGGAGATTTACTATGTTATTTTATCATGTTACGAGAGTGACAGCAAGGGAGGTTTATGCGGGAGGGTGAGGTGGACAATGATAAGAGGAGGAGAGTTTGGTAAGTCCGTTGTCATTTTTTATTGGTGTTAATAGCTAAACCATGGTCTTTCCCTTTGCCATTACCAGAAGGAATTGCGGACAACAATAATGACAAAGGGAGGCTGGGGGCTGCGGTTATTATTTGCGGTTGAGTATCGTATTGACGATGGTAAGCCTCGTGTATTTTTATTTTGAACCCTTCTCCCAATTTATTTATCTCACCAACGTCCCTCCCTTTTCTTCACTCCAGCCATCCACAGCAGAATGGCAATACGGTTATGATGGTGGGTCTACTAATGCGGTGCTTCATTTGATTCTGATGAGTCGGTCATGTCAGGATCCGGAGGTTGCATCCAGCGTCATTTGAACATGGTGAGTATAATAGTTATGACAACTGAGATAAAGTAACAACCAATATGCGGGCGCGTTGGCCACGCAACAAAACAATATTCCATCAAAATGTGGAGTGTGTCTATGAGGATAATGAAATTTTGCTGTCACAGATCAATTATGCATAACTAATCTTAATTTAATCTAAATTCAGTGCGTCCCATTAGTATTACAATACTTGTATTTTCATTGCTAAAGTATTAATTTGAGCATCATTTTGCCAGGTGCATTATGCTACAGTTTAATAATTAAAGAATGGTATGGCGGGCAGAATGGTGATTAGAAAGGATGGTGAGTAGGCAATGGCTATGGCTGCTACGGCTACGGCTACGGCTACGGCTACGGCTACGGCTACGGCTACGGCTACGGCTATGGCTAAGAAGGCTATGGCTATGGCTAAAAAGGCTGTGGCTATGGCTATGGCTATGGCTATGGCTATGGCTATGGCTATGGCTATGGCTTACTTAACTGTAGTCATGTTACTAGCTGAGCTCTACACATCCAAATTAATCATATGTACCAATTCCTACGTAGGATAGTTTGGATAGATAGTAGAGGTCGGATACATCATAGATCAGCTCTGGGTCTTAGCAAGGGTATCATTGGTTTCAACAGTAGTGAAAGGTACCAACAGCAGGTATCAGAGCAAGTGTAGCAACAACAGCACCAGCAACAACGTTACCAACAGTACATGATACTTGGTTGGTACAATTACTCCCAATATGGAGGGATTAATGGCATGTACTGGACGTCGGTTTATGATGTCGGGTAAGCTGTAGGCGTACATGTGATTTGGTATAAACTGCATATTTTGTCTCGTTACTCAACAATTATCACCATTCCAACTATACAATATACATCCAATGCATGTTGACAATGGTACATGATACTTGGATGGCACTCAAACTCCCAATATTGACCGAGTAATGCCATGTATTTGACGTCGGTAACGATGTCGGGTAAGCCTTAGGCTGAAATGGAGGAAATACGTCCATACAGGCACAATTTGGATGATTTTTTTTCAAACATTAAATCCTTGTTGAGAACACCTATATTGATTAGCTTAGTAAAGGAATAGGAACCCGAGCCTGGTTAACTGAAGATAGATACAGTGTCAGTGGAGTCACTAACAAAGAACGCTAACTAAACCATAAATCGGACGTTGCGTGTGTAAAACGGAGAGGTTCCAAGTGATTTTTTTTCTCAAACTTTTTTCCCATAAAGTTAATAGCAAAATAAATCCACTTAGTGAAAAAGAAATATTGTTTTTGGAAATTTTATTTTTTAAGAGTTTTCCAGTACCCCCCTACGTATAGGCTTTATTTACGCTAGCTCAGATCCTGTCTGCTACTAATGCATGTGTACCCTTGTTTCCAGTACTTTTCTGGCATGGTAGGTACCAACCTCAATCAAATGATTTGATGCATTCAACATCTTCAATCCATTCTGATGTGCACCGCAAAAGGTATTTTTCACCAAACACACCCCACGGTTCCAATACTAGCCCTCAAAGCATGTAAATATAGGCTTTGTTTACGATAGTTCAGATCCTGTTGCTTACTAATGCATGTATACCATTATTTCTGGTAATTTTCTGGCATAGTAGGTAACAACCTCAATCAAATGATTTGATGCATTCAACATCTTCAATCCATGCTGATGTGCACCGCAAAAGGTATTTTTCTTTAAAATACACCACACGGTGCAAATCCTAGCCCTCAAAGCATGTATTTATATGCTTTCTTTATGCTAGCTCAGATCCTGTTTGGTATTAATGCATGCATACCCTTGTTTGCAGCACTTTTCTGGCATGTAGGTACCAACCTCAATCAAATGATTTGACGCATTCAACATCTTTAATCCATGCTGATGTGCAAGGCAAAAGGTATTTTTCATCAAATACACCACACGGTTCCAATACTAGCCCTCAAAGCATGTACATATAGGCTTTGTTTACGCTAGCTCATATCCTGTTTGGTATTAATGCATTAATACCCTTGTTTTTGGTACTTTTCTGGCATAGTAGGTACCAACCTCAATCAAATGATTTGATGCATTCAACATCTTCTATCCATGCTGATGTGCACCGCAAAAGGTAATTTTTGACAAATAAACCACATGGTTCCAATACTAGCCCTCAACACATGTACGCGTATAGGCTTTGTTTACGATAGCTCAGATCCTCTTTACTATTACTACTAATGCATGCATACCCTTGTTTTCAGTACTTTTCTGGCATAGTAGGTACCAACCTCAATCAAATGATTTAATGAATTCAACATATTCCATCCATGCTGATGTGCAAGGCAAAAGGTAATTTTTGTAAAATACATAACACGGTTCGAATACTAGCCCTCAAAGCATGTACGTATAGGCGTTGGTAACGCTAGCTCAAATCCTGTTTGCTACTAATGCATGTATACTCTTGTTTCTGGTACTTTTCTGGCATAGTAGGTACCAACCTCAATCAAATAATTTGATGCATTCAACATCTTCAATCCATGCTGATGTTCATCGCAAATGGTATTTACAGTAAAATACACCACATGGTTCCAATACTAGCCCTCAAAGCATGTACATATAGGCTTTGTTTACCCTATCTCAGATCCTGTTTGCTACTACTACTAATGCATGTGTACCCTTGTTTCCAGTACTTTTCTGGCATAGTAGGTACCAATCTCAATCAAATGATTTGATGCATTCAACATCTTCTATTCATGCTGATGTGCACCGCTAAAGGCATTTTTGTCAAATACACCACATGGTTCCAATATTGGCCCTCAAAGTATGTACATATATGTTTTACGTCACTGTATCCATTCTAATTAAGGCATAGACTACAGTGGCTTATTCACAAAGAAGTAGCACTAAAGCTATTTAATTGATGTGTAGATTTAATTAGATAAATTATGATGAAGAAATGTGGTTGAGAACGTGTAATCGTATGATATTTTACGATATCTAGAGAGAGACCATCGGGGCTCCTCAAATCACAAGTCGAACTTTTTGCGCTCATTGTATCCTGGTAGTATGAGAACCTTTACTGATTCCTACATACTGTACAGGATACGGCCTAACACAGGCTTCAAACACTCCTTGCAAGGCAAGAAGGGTGAACTATCTCAACCAACTGTTTTGCCAAGAAGCCAAAAGGATATCCAAGTTGGGATCATACCCAAACTTCTGATAGGATACCTTGTATGATATACAGGAATTTCAACCCGCTTCAAATATAGTGGTTTAATTTCCACTCATGCAGGAATTTCAACCCGCTTTGAATATGTAGTGGTTTAATTTCCACTCAAGAAAAAGAAAAGAAAATCAAGCCATTGCAGGCTTGGAGAGTTCAGGCATAATATGCCCTACTCCATCTCCAATATGGGTGCCATTTGACTATCCCACCTTCAGATCAAAACATTGTTTGTGATCTTTCTTTCAGGAAATAAACTGGATTCAGTCCACGACTGTTGCAGAAAAAGAAGCCATTTCAGATGTCTGGTTACTCAGAACCTCTCATCATGGCTGGAAGAGTCTCAGATGATTGCATCCTACTCCATCTCCCATGGTAGATACCAATTTGGTAGTCTAATTATGAACCGTACACGATTTGGCCCATATTGCTTGCCAAACCATCATGTGCTGCTTGGATTCATAGTGTTGAAGCATTGTACTATCAGAGGCCGAGCTAACTCGCCATAAGCACTATGTTCATCGTTCCTTCAATCTCGGGCCATATCGGCAACGAGGTGTGAGGTATATTTCATAGATCAATCGACATATTGTCTTGATTCATGTTGTGCTGCAAAGATGCAGTCAACTCCTCTATTAACCAAAAAAGGTCTCAGGAATTTCTTTATAACGTTGGATGTAGCATGACAGAGCAACATATGTGCTGATCAAATAGCTTTCGCCATTTCTCAAATGAGATACCCACTCTATCCAATCACTCGCTATCATTTCGTTTCGTATCTTTCACAAAATACGAACAATTCTATCACAGCACATTGGTACTTGTGAGATGCACCTAAGCGCTTCTGTGGCACAGCGCTCATTTTGAAGTGGTGGCTGACATGATCACTCTGCATCCTGATCACAAGTTTAATTGCTCTCCTACAGATTGCTCTGTGCAATTGACAGATTCGACATTCCATGCAGCTATTCGATATCTCGCAAGCTATTCAAGCACTTGCAGCCATTAGTATTTCATTTATTCCAGATTGTATGATGAACAGTTGCGTTCATTGTCGGTGATGTGGCTTGTTGAGCGGTCATTCAAACTCAAAATATAGTTTGGTACCTGCATCATATATCAAGCCTGACACATCACAGCAGCAAAGATGTTAGACTGTAAGCAAAGACTCAACGCCAATTCATCTCACCATATACTATAACGGATTCACATCAGTCACAGTCACTCTCCCCGCAAGCCAAATTGTTGCAGCAAATTGGATTGCCCTGTGACTAATCTAGTCTCAAGGTCTGGGTTGGACTCAAGCTAGATCTTAGAATCTTGCTTGTTAAAATAAAAGACAATATCAAAATCTTCCGACGTTGATGTCTTCGAGTGCACTTGATCCCCATTCAGCGGTAAAATAACGCATTGGCATCTAGCAGCAAAGCTCCCCTGAATGCAGACATCCAATTGGGTATCACACATGGATAGATGATGGTAAATGGATCGTGTGGCAACTCTATTAGATGATCTCTCTCTCTCTCTCTGTAATTTACGAAAGCAGCTGATCTAGAATATCAGACATGCAAGAGTGTCATGTTCACCTCACTATTTACTCATCTGAGCAGATGTTCCCTACATTGGTTGGGGCCGTGGGATGAGTTCCTGATATCATAACAGAACCATCTTTTGCCAATAGACAAAAGATATGTATCAGTATTCAACAATAATATTGTTTTGAATTCTTGAAATGTCTGTCATCTCATTAGATAACCAGTTTTGTGCAGTATGCTGCCTCAAATATAAATGATATGTTCCAGCAACCTCGATGTCATCCAGATTATATCTCTTCGAGAGTCAAATGTTGAGTGAGAGGTTTGGTTTTAATTGACTCGATGCAGAAATTGTCAGTGAACAATGCTGTCGTTGTCAAAATGATACTCAAAATACACAAAGACTCATCCATTTGGATCTGCATTGCAGATGTCTCAGGGTGTGGCCGTCTGGCCCAATTCCATAAACATGATCTTACTCTTCAATCCTGATAGATACATAGTATCGAGCAATGGTGCTT
>JAZGVS010000604.1:0-13397 GCA_037356235.1 Bacterosira constricta
GCTACAAGCAAGAAAGCTTCGAAATACCGGCAACGAAACAACAAATCCTCGGTAGATGAGTCATGTCCCACATCATGTCGCTGCAATTTTTTCCTTTGGGATTTCATATGGTCCTGGAAATATCGAGAAACAAAGTCTCAAGCACAACTGAATACTTTTGAAGGGAGGGGTGGCAAAAAGTTTGTTAGAATCCAACCTAATACAATGCTTGAAAAATATTATGTCCAGTTGAAGGAGGGAACTTTGAAAGCCGATGGCTGTGTCCTCTGTGGCTATTCTTGGAAAGATCATTTGGAGTATTGGTGGTGGGATCGAAGAAGGAAAGGGGATGTTTCTGAATTTGACAGTTTCATGGACAATAATGCCATGAGTGATGGTAATAAGTTTGCATTTCACAAGAAATACATCGAAGAGGTTGATAACACACTCAAAGGTAAATCAAGCCTTATTAGGGGACAAGAGATCCGAAATTCAGTAGACGGCGAAGTTTCCTTCTTGATTCCTCCGTTAGATCCGATGGCAGATGGCGGTCGTCCAAAAAGTATTAGATCGGTGTTCTTGCTCGCCCTCGCAAGAATACAATCATTGTGTCAAATTGAAAATCTCATGTTCCTTTGTAAAGTTGAATCCATGAGGTTGGAGCGTGATACTTAGGTGTCAACTCGAAATCTAAGTTACTAGAAGGATTGTCCTTGATTCCCTATAGTTTCTTGTTTAGATGCTCACCCGAACGCAAGACTAATATTAATCAAGTAGCTGGATCAAATATTTTGTTCCGAAGTATCTCTATGTGTCTTTATTCCATTTTCGATCCAGCTAAACAACATGGATAGACAACGATGCAAGTGTTTATGCAAGACAGAGAAGTGCTTTGGCGGCAAGTTGAAGACATTTTGCACTCAATTGTGGTGCCAAGGGCTGCCCGCCTGTCAAAAAATATACTGCTGAGGCAATCGATGAAGAGCTAAGACCAGCGGCCACTGCTTTTTGCGAAGTTGAAAATGTCACCATCGATGAGGAAAACTGTCACCTGAAACTGAGCAAAATTCTATATTGGTATCAGGCTGACTTTGGTGTATAATTGTCCTGCCTGTGAAAGTGTTGGACAAAAGTAAGAATGGATTTTGAGTCATTTACGTAGTTGGGCACAGAGAAAAGAATGTTTTCGGGGTTTGCAGTTTATTTTTAATGATGGACCAATCAATATCCTAACATAAACCGCAACTGGGAATCAATATCCTAACGTGTAAACCGCAACTGGGAATCGTCATAATCTCATCGATCAAGATTTGTTGTCTCCTTCATACCATCCACAGCCATTAGTTTGACAGTTCAGATGTTGCTCGCATTGCTTCTTTGTCCCTGGCTCGCATCAAAGAGGAAAGTAAAACACTGATCAAAAACCTCTCAGAGCATTATCTTCATGCAGTAGAGTGAAATAATGCCAACAATAAGAAACGAAGCAAAGTTTATCTGCATACAAGGAAAAGTTACGTGGATAATTAACCAAATCAGATGATAGTAATGTACTATTACTTGATATATATCTATAGACCTGATATCCCGACTTTCTCACATTAAGAGAGCTGCACCCCAGCCTTCTGACAAAGCCCAGCAAATCCTGCACTTAACTTTTGATCGGGGGATAGTCCTTGTGTGATCAATGGAGAAATTTGTCCAGGATGAGATGCGCAGAGCTTGCCCACCGATTGGACCAACGAGGCACCAGCGTCTTGAATTTCCGGGAAGGGGTCTCTAGCAGGACGTGTGGCAAAGTGTAGTACAGAGAATGTGGCGTCGTATCCAATTTCGGCATCATCGTCATTGTCCTGAACGTTATTGTCCTGAACAGAAAGAGAGCACACAATTTTGACAGCGGAGGCTAAGATTTGAGACCAGATTTGTTGTCCAGCGGCATCGGCCAGCAGAGCAGGCGTTTCGCACAAGAGCTTTGTAAGGCCGACCACTTGAGTTTTAGCCTCGAGCCGTGTAGGCGATGCAGCTTGGAGCCGGGGGATCCACACTTGAACCAAGATCATGAGACCCATTCCATGCTGTAGCTGGTTTAGTTGATCGAGGTAGGCTTGCGATCCAAACTTACCAATCAAGAGCGCAAAGAAATGAGTGATAAGGTTTATGTATTTTGGTGTCTTGCTCTGCTGTAATTTCATCATGAGAATTTGGAGAATGTCCTTCATCCGAGGCATGAAAGCTTCTTGAGGCAAGTACATGACAATACCCCGGAGCAGCTCGAATGCATATTGTTCATTGGCCTTGCTAGAAATAAGCTTTTGGAACACTCCCAAAATACCCAAAAGGTGGGGCACCAGATCATTGGGACCCTTGCTCAAATATGCTATCAATAAGCGAGACAATGCAGGAATGTTACCCTTTCGTTCCCAGAGTGTTGGTGTCAACAATGGAGCGAAGAGTGAAGTGTACGCCTCACCCAATCCTGCACCTTCTGGCCGGAACTCCAATATTTGCGCCAGAAGCTGGAAAACATAAGGAGTGAACTCCACAACTTCCATCTGAAGCACTGTTTGGAATGGTGGGAACAAGAACTGTTCAAAGGCTGCCGTGTGCGCTGCGTCTTTGGTACACACTGACCGAATAAGAACAGCAATCGACTCAAAAAGGTAGTGGTTGTATTGTGGATTCTTTGGGTTCTTCGCCACTTTCGCCAATGCTGCAGTTAACTTCTCTAACACTACTCCAACCACGTCCATCAAATCGTCCTTGGCAACATTCAAAGCCCTCATGATGCACTTCATGACATATTCATTTTCGTTCCATTCCGGGTTTTCTACAATGGAAAACAGCCCCGTGAACAATGTGTTGAGGAATGGTTTCAACTCATCTCCTCCAATCTTAGATACCTTAGTATTGTTGGGCCCATCGGTTTTAGCTGTCAACATCTTTTCAATGGCTGTGGATTTTACGTATTGTAGATCGAGAGTAGAACCATTAGTACATGGCATAAACTTGACATCACAGCGCACACATTATGAGTAACTACGAACTCACCTGCCGCAGCATACGTATGAACCACCACATCACGACTTCCCAAATGCGCAATCAACAAAGGCATCAACGCACCAAACTGTTCCTTCGTAAATTGATTCCTAAATATACTCACAAACTTGATGCTCGTCGCCTTGACCATGGGACGCACACTCATATCCGACACTTGCATCTCTGTCAAAATATGCTGAGAGAAAAATCCCATAACGTCAACTCCCTCGTTGACCTGACTTACACCAAACTGAGCACTCTCAGCTCGGATGGCAATTCCAAGCATCAAATGAATGGCCACATCCTTCATCTTCCACTGATTCTTATCCGCAGCAAATTGTCCAAGCATTTGGGACACGTGCTCAGAACAAATTGCCGTAGTCTGTGTCTCGAACTGACGACACATGGCTCGCAACAACTCCTGGGTGCATTTCCTTCGCGATTCGGTATCGGACGATTCCATATCCGACAGGATGAATTCGTTAGGATCATCCTCAAATCGTTCCTCGTCAATTTCACGAATCATCAAGTTGGGAATGACAATCTTGGCAAAGATTTCACGGAGGGTGCCTTCACCCTCGAATAATTTGCTGTGCATCAATTTACCAATCAGACTGGTTAGGAAACGAATGCTTGATGTGGCAAGAGCATCGTGTTTACTATGGGGGGTGACAGTCATTAGTAGGTTCCATACAAGGGAGGTGAATTGGGGTAGGTAGGGGATGAAGGGTTCCTCGTCTTTGTTTCCGTAGAGGTTGAGGTTTTGGACTACCGAGACTTGAACATTGTCGATGGGTCCTGGAAGCGAGTGGTATGGTACAATAGCAGAGCATGGAATAGTTAGCAAAGAGCAGTACATATCGAGATAAATTCAATACCAACAACAACTGAATCCACCTTACAAAAGGACACATCACAACTATACTCACCAGGCTGCATCTCCTCATCCTCATCCACCAAAATCGGATTCTTATACACCAGCAACTTGGCAAACCCCGCCATCCATTCCCCCATATGATCCTCAAAGTACTCTGGTAAATCCTGATAATTCAAACTGTAAAAGATACGATTGATACTCCGCAATGCCGCCAGACGTGACGTCAACTCTGGTGCATTATTCGCGAGTGCTGCATTGTCCACAATCTGGGAAGTAACGCTCGTGAATAATTGCGTGAGCGGTTCCTGCAGACGTTGCAACACGTATAGGATATCAGCATACAGCGCATCAGAACGTTGCACATAACGAAACCGTTTCAAAATAGAATTAGCAGTCAACAGTACTCCATTGACCACGTCCAAATTCGGATCAGCAAATTTGGCAATCAGATCCGTCAACAAATTGTCCCACTTGGATGGAAAGTCAGAGGAGGCAATGAGAGCAATACTTTCGCTGCATTGACTTTGGAGTTGGGGTGGTACGGTGCACATGAGTGAGACTAGATTGTTCTTGATGAGGGTGCGATCGCTTTCGGGGATTAGAAACTGCTTTCCATCGTGATCGTCGTCTTCGTTTGGGGCCCAGCCCTTCTTGACCATGTTTTTGAAATGGACCGCGGCAGATTGACGGATTGGAAGATCGCTCCCATTGCTGATGGAGGAGGTGCTAACGACGCGTAAGACGGCGAGAGCATGGCCAGGTTGGGACTGTGCCGTGAGTAATGCGCTTTCGGCATTTTGACGCGTGGCTTTGTCCGGGGAGAGGGATTGGGAGAGGATTTGACGCAGTTGATCTTCTTGGGTGGCCATTTTGGATTTTGTTTGTGTTGGGTGATGCGCTTCGCTTGGCGATGATGATGGCAATGGATCAGAAAGTGAATCGATTGGGGTGGCCGGAAGAAGTAATGAACGGCGGAGATTGGTGGAGCGAGTGATTGGTGGAGCGAGTGATTGGTGGCGATCGAAGGCGACTGATTTTGTTCGCCATGGTGAGTAACGGCTAGGTTTGCTGGTTAGTGCGCATGTGCGCACGCGCACTAATTGTTCAATATTGATGCCACTAGCTTTGTAGTGTCGGTCTGCGCCGGCAGGCGCTATCTATCCTGTTAAAGCTAGTAAAATTAACTAGATAACAATTAATGTGCGGCGAACGTGCATAGTGCGCACAAATACATCGAAATATGCGCACTATCAGCAAGCGAACAAGTCTACAGGGAGGGTAACGGTAACGGCTCTCTGCGCTTTTCTTGACTCGACTCGATTCGACTCTTGACATCTTGACACTCCCTTCGTTCCTCAAAGCCCCAGCGCCAGATAGGTAGAATCACATCCAAAAATCCAGGGGTTAGCCTGCAAAAATCAGTGCCGCGAGATGCGTTGCGAAACAAATTTGATGCCGAGCCGAACACCAAGCCATAATCACATCTTCGTGCACCTCTGATCACCTAAAATTGAGCGTCAAAGCAGATATTTGAATTGTTCGAGGTGCACGCGTAGGCTACGCCCCCTCAATTATTATCTGAGAGCACGGTACAATACCCCAACCATGTTTCGCTCTATTCTGTATCATAATTGAATCTAGAACCGTGGTTTACTATCTGCTCCTATCACAATCACAATCACAAGCGCTTGACTAATATAAATTATACAAAAGAAAAATGAAGACTCAAACCGTCCTCAGAAGATGGACCATCGGCGCTGCTACGTGGGTGCTAGTGGCATCCGCTCTGGCTGCGTCAATGACAAGCGCAACCGCTGCTGCTGCAGCCGAGATTGCTGGTTCTCCCAATCAGCCACAGCCATCACTTCGTCGACGACGATTCTTGAACAAGCTCGATAATGAAAAGAAGAAGAAGAAAACACAAAGGCAAAAAAAGGATGAAAAGAAACTACTCGGATCCAAAAGTGTCAAGGCTGCCAGCGAGTTACGTTCGTCTGGAGGAGGACTTGATCGTTTCAAGATCGATAAAGAAGCAGATCCTGTAATTGTGGCAAAGCTGAGACCTAATGGCGGTACACAAGATCGTGACAAGGACAGTGAAGAAGATACAGAAGAGGGTGGTATAGTATTCTTGCCCAAACCTACAGATGTAGAAAACCCAGAAGCGAGTAAAAGTGATGAGTGGAAAGAGCCAGTGAATGGAGACGTAGATATTTTCTTGGATTATAATACAGCTACTGCTATTGATGGAGATGAGACAGTGAACGATGTTAGTGATGCCTTTTTGACACCAGTGAGCAGCTTACCTACCTCCCAAGAGCAAACAACCGAATCGATGACATTCTTAAACCCGCCAGCACCAATCTTGACCACATCCAATCCATCAAGTTCACCCACCAAACCCCAACTCGTCTACTTATTCTGCATACCCGCAATCTTTGAACAGTGTGTCGAATCCACCCATTCCTGACATTGAATCAAGTATTTTGTGAATTTCTTCCACCAGCTGCTCCTCGCATTTAATTGATTCCCATCTCCTTCGAATTTCACATCCAAGTTGATCAAATGCCCATTCGATTGGTGCCTTGTGAGGTCTATATGGGACCCTGAAAATTACCCGATGGCCTCTGTTGTAGATTTCATCTCAAAAACAGGTTCCAGGAAGTTGGCTATCACACTTATGATTGCCATGTAGATTGGTATTGGCAGTATTGGTACTAGTAGACCAATTAGAATAATAGGAGATTACATACAGGATTATCTAGTTCAAGTTCAGTCTGGATTCTGCAGATGTACCTATAATGGAAAATAATTATAAAAACTACTAAGGCCTCATCAATAGTTGGGGTCACGTATATAGATCGCAAATACTTATAAAATCTAGATAGTTACTCCTAGTATGTAGATATTTGATATGATGTAATCAAGTTATGTCATGGTGGTGGCTCTGTTTGACCATGGTCACATCTACTCCAAAGTCAAAAGTTGCCCGCTACTACAAACATATTCTGCAATCAACAAGCCACATCCGCATATGCCCAATCCGGGTGTTGGAGTTTGCATTTTCAGCTGTGAAGGTTGTGATATTTGATGGCCCAATGAAGGGAGGATCATCAAAACACGGACGCAATGACAACGTTGGTCCCACACGGAGAAAGGCTTGTTGATTCGTGGCTATATTGTCATTGGTCATCATATTATTCATGACCAAAAATGCACTGAGCGAGGCATTGAACTGAAAAGGAGACAACGATGATAGAACTAGGGGTTAGCACATAGGGGGCAAGGAATGAACATTCCGTGGGCGATGCCCGTAGAAATGCCCGCAGGAATTCGGTGGGCATGTATGAAGGAATTAGNTAGGTTTAGGGTTAGAATTGAGGGAATTTATCAATGGAAGATGAAGATGCAAATGCCACTTGTGTTTGTTGGCATTGCCAACCTTAGACACGATTTTGGTAGAGCTAGCCAGTACTGGGGGGTAATTCACCATTGGGGGGACAGCCATGCCAAATATGGCCATTTGGTGGAGGGAGGTGTATGCCAAGATTATGATTAAGTTGCCCCTGCCTTATCACTCATCGGTGATCTTGCAGGTGATACTTATGAGATTAAGTTTTGCCAATTGCCGAACTTGGTATTACCACATTCAAGATGACCAATTACGGCACCAGCTGGTGGCTATTGTATAAAAATGAGTATACTTTGATATAGCACTATAAATTGACATTTTAGAGTGATTACTTTCACCACACTATCATCGGAACAACAAACAAAGAAATGCTACTACACAACCTCAAAGAGAGTCTGTGATTTTCTTACCAAGATTCAGCTTGGCGTCCCAAACGAGCTTGAGCTTCTCATTTGCCCTGAGAAGAGAGACTCCCTTTGGATCTTTAAGCCTGCTGTGCTTCTCAATGATGGTGTTATGCTGGAGAGGTTGATTTTGATACGCCGTTCAACATCTCCTACTTTGAAGAGTTCAGATCTGGACGGAGCATTGCAGACAAACGAATACAAAAGGAGGGTGATGATGATGATGATGGTGACATCAATGTGGTTAGTTTGCTGTAGGTTGGTCCATATGTTGGTATTGCGTCCTAGGGAGATAAAGAAAATACCC
Organism: Bacterosira constricta; assembly: GCA_037356235.1. NCBI lineage: Eukaryota > Bacillariophyta > Thalassiosirophyceae > Thalassiosirales > Thalassiosiraceae > Bacterosira > Bacterosira constricta. Next base: position 8,016 of record JAZGVS010000604.1, read on the forward strand.
AATGCAGAGAGACGGGGGTACAATAGTAGGATAATGCAAACGGAACCACAAATTTGAGTCACGAAACTTCGGGTATATGTTTTGTCTCAGTTCCATCCCGTAAGTTCTGATTCCAGGAAACTTCATAACACTACTCTCCATCGACAACAAAGCTTTTTTAAATGAAAGTCCCCAGCAAGTCCCTCACTGAATTTTATACCACCCTAACTCAAGACCCAAGATGACTCGATAAACATTGATGCAGTACTCTTCTCCATGCACTGGAAATGCCCACTGCACTAATGCTCATTGATTCATTCCATGTGGTCACGGAGATCTTTGCATCACAAAAATATAAGGGTCCCAGGTGTGGGGAAATAATATATACTTGGTATATAGATAAATGTAGATGAAATAGTTTTTATTTGCCTGGGCCCTCAGTGTGGGATGGAAGAATTGCCGACAACCAATTGCAAATCGCATCCAACATCCAACCAAAGCCACAAGATTGATCAAGCGGAACGATCTGTTGACAACATACTCTGATACTCTTGTCAAGTCCAAGCCAAACATTATCAACCTTGAGCAAAGCTAATAACAACAGCAATAGCATAAGCAATCAGCAATCATGGAGGTAGTAAGCAAGAAACACGTCATGGGGGGAAGGGTCAAAAACTCCACAGAGGGGAGCCAATAAGAAAAAAATATGCCATTCATCTTGGCTTTATCATCAGTTGGAACCGTCACAGAGGTTCCGAACAAGGAGTCACAGCCATCCAACATACTGCCCATGTTAGTGGGTGTGTCAGTCTAATCCACTGCACTGCTACCTAAAGTAGAGGTACCAATAATAGCAGAATACGCATCGCTAGCATCATCCCTGCAAGATATGGTCTTTGGAGTATTGTCCTCCTTAGGTGTCACCTTGATATGCATCAAATCAACAGCATGCACGGCCATGACTTCTACACGATTGACTTTCTTCAGGCGCTTGCTCCTCCTTGGACTTATTGAGGCATTCATCATGGCAGATTGGCTTCTTTTTCGTGCGACTTTCTTTGTGGGATCAGTGTTACTGCGTCGCTTCTGCATTTGATTGCTCTTCTTAGTCTTGGGAGTTTTGTCAATTACTGTGTTGACTTTTGCGTTTGCTTTTCTGGGGGCAACACTGATATTTGCCTTTGGATTGTATGGCATTTTAGCAGGTACGCCATCATCTTTTACACGCGCATGCTTAGGAGGGCCACTGATGTGTTTACGCATTGATTCCTTTCGGTGATTTCTTTTTGAAGCTTTCACATTGTACTTTGGCTCATTCAGTGACGCTTTCTTGACGACTGTGGCTTTTGCCTTGGTATTCCTGGCGGGCGTAGCACCCTGCGGAAGAGCCTGCTTAGTAGAATCGACATGTGTAGAGTTGCTGATCTTCTGTGGAGACTCGTCAAAGGAGTATTCTTTCTGCAACTCCGATTCTAAATCCATGTTGTGCTGAGAGTGGGTGGAGGACTGGACTGGAAGCCTATTCTTGGCATAGTTGTTTTGAAGCGGTGTTGCTTTTCGTGAAAACGGTGTGGATGCAGACAAGCCTTGAAGGGGTGTCGCCGATGCATTATTGATCCCTTGTAGAGGAGAATCCCTTCGAACACTATGCATGATATGGTTGGTTACTAACGAATCCTCGGATTTTGTGCTTCTCGTCGGTGTCCTATTCTCGGCGGTGGCAGGCTCACACAGATCACTTATGATAAGACCCAGTTTCATATTTTCCTTCTCGATAGACATGACATCCAGCTTCATGTTTTCCTTTTGGGAACCACCATTGCTCGTCGACCTGCCTAAACTCGTACACGCATCCTTGTCATTGGCTGGGCTATCCATTTCACGAGAAGACTTGCTCTGAATTATCATCGTTGGATCAGGCTCGTCCTCGCAACTAGCAACGCCTATACCGCCACCACTATTGTTGTCATCGCCACTCCCTTCAGCCATGAGAGCAACATTCCTCTCACTCTCTATTCCCGAGTTGCTACCAGCAGCGCATCCGTCACCAATGACACTATCAGCCCACTCCTGAAAATCACTCTTGGCCGTAGCAACCACCGCATCCATCATTTCCGACATATACTTCTTCGCCTCTGTTTCCACCAATGCACGAATCTCCAATGGAAGTTGATCCATCTTCATCATTTGTTCACGCTGATGTGCGGGATGATGATTGGAAATANATTCATCGAATTTTGAAGCTTGGCCTGCATTGACGTTTGAAGTGATTCGAGCTTGCTATATTCCTCTTTCCACTCTTGTTTGGCACGTTCATTCATGTCAGAAAAATCTTGCTTCGCCTTCTCGAGTAGCGTGTGTTGGTGTTTGAGTTCACGCGTTGCGGCGATGAGTTCGTCGGCCTTGCCGTGGATGTCGAGAGTGCATCCACTTGTCTTGCTCATGATATCGTCTTCGTCTTGATGCTTATCGATGATGAACTTGGCTGATGATGTAGACATTGCTGCTGTTGACAACGCAATTTGATCCTCCTCTAGTGGCAAATCATCGTTGGATTTCATCATACTCGACTCCTCCTCTTCAGGGCCTCCGTCGAAAGCAGCATGCTTTGCCACCCCAGATTCTTTTGCTACATTTTTGGATGAGTCCATAGCGCTATCATCATTGTACTGCTTGGTCTCCACGCTTACTTCAGGTCGGTCACTTTCAGGATCTTGTTCCATCACCTTTTCGATGACCATTGGATCTTCCGCTGACTTCAATGCTGGGTTGACAGATCGGTCATGTGCCACTGTTGCTACAGCAGTAGCAACATCAGTACCAAGTCTAGGAAGGGATGTTGATTGCTCCTCCTCCATCCCTCCAGCATCATTAGTAGGATCCACCTGCCTACTATCCGTCGTGGCCGAAAATGATTTCATATTTTGATCGGATGGTTGTTCCGCTGGAGGTAACTTCCGAACACTATTGGTAGCAACTTGCCCATCATTGGGAGTGTGCAAATAGTCCATCTTTTCAACAGACAAAACGCGCTGAGCCTGATTTGCAGTAGTCAAAGACGAGCCAAGCGTAGACCTAGCTAGTGTAGTAGATGCAAGCGTAGATGAACCAAGTGTAGACCGAGGAGTAGCAATCGAACCAAGCGTAGACCGAGGAGTAGAAGAGGAACCAAGCATAGACCCAGCGAGCAAAGATGGTCCAGCAAGAGTAGATCGAATCCGTCCTTTGCGAAAGGGAGTCAAACCCGCTGCCAAACTTGCGGTAGTCCTGACAGCCAAACTTGTCATACTCCGAATAGCTCGCGATGGAGTGGGCAAGGATGCCAGTGTGCCAGAAATGGCACTTGCGGTTCGTACCGCTGTTCCACTCATGGAAGAACGTCGGCTTGCGGAGAGTGGTGGGTATAGCGATGTCTTGGGAGTGAGCGTGGTAGATGCTTGATTACGATTCGAGTAAGATCGAGTACCTTGAGTAGTAGCATGATCACGAAGACTTGGCAGGTTAGATAATCGGGATGGAGTTTGAAACTGCGATAACTGTTGCTGCTCTTGAGTAGACTTGGCTTCTCCGCGCCCCATTTGCTGAGACATCCCTGCACCACTTGCGCCAGCTGCTCCTACTGTCGACTTTCTCTCCAATGAACTATCCAGACGTCGTGGTGGCATGGGCAGTAATGCAGATGTAGGCACTGGCGATAATAGTGGTTGACTGTTGATGGTGGAGTTATCATCGTCATGATGCTCATGCGTCATCATCCTTGAATCGTGATGATTTATCCCACGAGAGGTGGGCCTTGAGGAAGTCATTCTAGACTGAGAAAACGATGGGACTTGCTTCTGATGCTGCCTGCTGCTACTAGAGGGCCTAGCACTGATGCTGTTCGCGGGCCTGCTGCTTGAATTTGGCCTGGTATTAGAAAAAGAGGGACGACTGAGCTGAGAAAGCAATGGCTGGCTCGATTTCAAACTGGCATTGTCGTCATTGTCTTCATGATGATGATGCACCATCGTCATTGCCCGCTGCTGCTCTTGATTGTGACGGGAAGAGGAGGATCGACTTTGCTGCTGGTCTTGGTGACCACCACGGTTGTTGCCAACGCCACGAAGGGATTGAAACGCCTGCTGCTGCTGCAGCTGATGTCTGGGGAGTTTCAATCCGCTGACCCCTCCTCCTCCAATGGAATTCTCGCGAGGACCACGGAGGCTCGATGACCTGCCGCTGCTGTTATTGTTACCGCTATTTCCGCCGTACCTCTCCTGATGCTCACTAGCAATGCCGCCGCCGCCACGACTGCCGATCTGCTTATTCTTGCTACTAGAAGCACGTTGCTCCGGTATCCCTCCAACACCATTCCCTCCCCCCCTTACTACTCCTCCTCCCAAACTACGCTGCGACGAACGATGCGAACGCAACGATCGCACACTTGGACCATCGCTCAATTGACTCAATGTCACCTGGGAAAAATTCCGCGTGTCATCGTCGTCGTCTTCGTGATGATAAGCGTGGATGGATCCTTCGATTGGGACATTGGACTCTTGGAATATATCTTCTTGGGAAAAGCCTGCTTGGCGCTGCGGAGGTTGATGATGTTGCTGATGACGCTGCTGCTGGTGAGCAAAGCGGGAAATTCCGCCGGCGCGAACGCCGTTGACGCCATCGCCGTGGTCATCATCACCATTGCCGCGGCCGCGATCATTATCCCGCGATTGACGACTGCGTTGGGAGCCGAAGGAAACTCCAGGACGGTTTAGCATCTTGCGAGCGTAGAATGACATGGTATTGTGATGCGTGGGTGTGGTCGCTGTTGATACTGTCCTTGGTCTGAATAATGACAATGACGGGCGACTCCCCGGCTTGGTGATCTGGGGGCTGGGGCGGCGCGGGTCGAAAATGAAAGCAGTGGGAGCGGTGCATGCTGCTGCTAGCTGCGCTGCTGCTGTCCTTGTCTTGGCTTTGTTTTGCTCTTTTGCTTCTTGAGATTCGGCCCCCGGGAAACCCAAAGCGGCGGAGAGATGGCGGGAGTGAAACCTTGATGGCCCGTTGGCAATGCCGGCGTGTATAATACTAATTCCTAATATATTGCATGTATGTACGTTAAAAGTGGACTAATTCCGATTACGAACGAAGATCGGAGTTCGACTGCGCTCGCTGCCATCTATCGGGGCCCCAGCAGAGATATAAATATAACCATACATACTATACTAGATCAATACATCATAATGTGGCAGCATTGAAAATTATCATTGTACGCGGCAGCTGTTAAGCTTCCCATAGAAGAACTGTAAATGTGAGCAAAATAAACAAGTAGCAGTAGGCAAAAAAATAATAGATATTACGTTAATAGTTTGGACAAACAAAGATCAAATGTTGGACATGGTACTCAATCTGTTGGCAAGGAAACTT
>JAZGVS010000605.1:0-13381 GCA_037356235.1 Bacterosira constricta
TATAGCTTGGCCTTGGTGAGGGAGTCTTTGATATTCTTAGGCCTTGAATATGCAGCTCTTCTCTCTGCCATTCACTATTCTTCAGAACAACCTTGGGCGTCCCCTGATAAAGTCATCAAGCTATCGCCATCTAAATATGATCCCACACCTTACATATACAGGTGTTCCAGATTCAGTGGTAGACTTACCTATATACTGTGCCCCTTGCTAACGTCAGTATGCCTGGAATATCCAAACACGCAGGACTGTATGGTACCTTGCATTCATCTTGATGCAAAACAAGTGATCGTACAAATAATGTTACTCATCTTGTTAATTTGCCAACACACCAAACTGAATGGTATTGTTTAATAATTCAAACGCCGAATGGTAAATCTAACAATGGTTGTCTCACTTAGCGCTGCCGAGGAACCTAAATAGCCGTGCCTGGTATGTATGAAGTCTGCGCATTCTTGTGACCTGTGTTGGTAAGGCTCTCTTCCTGCTTGACTCCGCTAAAGAGCTCACCAGGCTATTTCCCAGCAAACAAATCCCTATTGATCTTAATATGATTAACGAGGACTCCTTACGCTTGGATACCCTTGCCAATATCCAAGTCACCTTCATCATCAGCATAATTTCCTTCTCTCGGTGCGGAATCAGAGAATCCACCAGATCCAGATGCACCGCCCTCATCATCTTCATCACTATCAGGACCATCAATATTTGTATCGAATTCCAAGTCATTGCCAATTGTCGAGAGTTCCATGACGTATGCGTACTCCTTGGCACCCGCCTCAGGCGACCACAAACACGAGAGGCCCAAAAGCACCAATAGATAATTGACTTCCCACACAGCACTCAGCACCCATCCGTTCACTTCCTCATTTATTATCCTCTGATCAGCATACGAGTCGACAATTCCATAGACAGTCCAGACAAGGGCGAAAAGGACCGAGAAAAGGAGAATCATGCGCAGACGTAGATATCTTTTCAGCTTTCTGCTTTGATTCATGTCCTCCAGGTATTTCATCGTTCCATTCAGAGCATCAAAAATCCACAAATAAAAGGTTATGTCGATGAATGCTGTGATGAACGTCAATATCGTTACAACGTCCAATAACTCAGACTCGCTTTCAGTACTCAACACCTCATTCTCCGTAATGGCAAGCACCGTCATTACATCTCGTGCTGCCGAAGTTCCCGCATAAACAACTCCCAACGTGACCACTTTCTTCAATTTATCCCCAAGAGAGTCGCACGTAACACCCCAGCCCAAACAGAGCATGACAACCAAACAGCGACTAATGGCACGCTTGAGAACTCCCACAATCACACCCGTGTAGAGCGAAAACCAGAATCGGTCTCCATCGACATTCCACACCCACAAATCACCCGCCTTGAAGAATACTTCCAATAGTCCCATGCCAATAGTGCCGACCATCCACTTTTGAATGGGGATTATTTCATCCCTGTGAATACTCATCTTTACTCCATACCATGCAATAAGGATTAAGTAGCAAATTGTCAAGAATGAGAAGAAGTACATCTCACCAAACAGATTCCCAGGCAAGTATCCATGCGCTGATTTCCACACATAATCACCCGACACGGTAAGATTGCGCCCAAACTCATCATTGCAATTGGCCATAACCAACACATACTTCCCAGCTTTATCACCTTCTTTTTCCTCCGTCAAATCGAACATTCCAAACTTGACACTCCGTTTCCATTCGCCCGAGGGAGGTACACCGAGGAAACGATGCTGGCCCTTGAATTTATCCGGGTCGACAATGAGTCGTCCTTCCTGTTTGGGTCCGCCGCGACAGAGGCCGAGGGCGGCGGCATCGTCGGAGCAGCACCATCGGAGGTTGCCTACACCGTCGTTGGCGCCTACGCCGAGTTCGGTCCAGTCGCAACCTAGGTAGGTGTTTGCGCAGGATGGTGGCTTTTTGAATCATGGGAAATAGTGAGGGATAATTATTCAATTAATTGTTTGTGTAAAAAATAAATAATACACCAATGAAAAAGTGCACAGCTCAGTTCAACATACCTCATGTAAGAGAATGATATCAACAAACTGCAGAAAGAGGAGAAGAGACAAAACAGTTAATGCGGCCCTTCATCTCTTCACAAAAACACAGAAATCGTCAAAACTTACAGTCGATCCAGAGGCAATATCTGCATCCTCATTCTCCTCCGTCTCCGTATCCGCAAGCCGTCTATTCTCCCCACCATCTCCATCAATCTCTCCCCCATCATCATCCCAATCTCGCTCCTCAGAATTGTACTTTTTATTCGCAAACAGACGATTGCCACCATCATCGGTCGATTCAAAAACGAGGTTGGAAATGTCAACGTAACCGGGTGTGACGACGTATCCTTCGCTGAAGTGGATGTAGTTGGATGCGGCGTTGATGGGACCGTCGAAGCGGCGGAATTCGGCGCGGGTGGGGGCCGCGAGGAGAAGGGGAAGGAAGGAGAGGAGTGCCTTCATGATGTAGGTTGTAGTAGGTCTTTGGATGCACGTACCAGCGGCAGTTCGTGGCTGTTTCGGGTTTTGTGGCCGTTGATTTTAGGGCTTGTGCAAGTAAGCTTTTGTGAAGTTTTTATGGATCTTTGTTTTCTTGTCATTGTTGGTCGTTGGTCCACAAGCTTCGTATAGCTTCGTATCTACGCACGATAGATACCGTAGAGAAGTACGCAGAGTACCTGTTTATCGCAAGAACACAGAAGAAATAATGCTGAGCCAGGAATGTGGCGGCATAAATCTGATGCAGGAAGGAGGAGGGGAGTAGGAGAAAGCAACAATGAAACCAATTAATATATTCAAGTGGAATATGAAAATGGATGTTTTACACTTTGGATTAGTCTATCTATCGTAAATGTTTCTCTATCACTTGCACTCTTGAATGATACATAGAGAGCACTCGCATCGACTATCTAGGTTCTTTCTTACTGCATCGCGGGGGCTGTAGTGCATGGGGGAAATTGAATGTTAGTTCTTTGTATGACTAACAACAAAAAAACATTGTTCAAAGCAATAACTTACCAATCACATCATCAATTTTGAGAATCATCTTGACCACCTGTGTAGCAAGCTGGATCTGTTCCTGTTTTCCAATCAATGTCTCAAACACACCCACATCCTTCATGTTGCAGTAGTGGTATCCATCCTCAGTTGGATCTTGCATAATGCCCAAGCCAATGAAGGGACAACCTTCCTTCAACTGCCTAGATTTGGCAGCGGCAACTTCCTCGATAGGCGAAAGACCCGAGTTCTCGGCAAGGGCGAGGGGAATATCATCCATGGCATCGGCAAATGCCCGGATGGCGTACTGGTCTACACCCGCCACTGTGTCAGCATGCTTACTGACAGCCACGGAGCAAGCAATCTCTGCCGAACCTCCACCGTAAACAACACGATTGTCCTTGATGAGATTGCGAACAACGCACATAGCATCATGAAGAGAACGCTTTGCTTCCTCAACAATCATTTTGTTCCCCCCACGAACGAGGATGGTTACAGCGTTGGAGTTGGCACAGTCTTCAATCACAAGCATGCGCTCTTTGGTGTTTCCGAACGAAACCTCACGCACAAGTCCGGCCTTTCCAAGCTTATCGGCACTCAATTCAGAGAATCGAGGGACGATGCGCCCTCCCGTCGCGATGGCAATGTGCTCAATTTCCACTCCACCAACCCAACGGACAGCAGGTAAATCATTTTGGAGAAGGAGGTGGTTGGCTTCATCGTCGAAGCCCCACTGGCAAATGACTAGGTTGGCACCGGAATCCTTCACCTGCTGAACCATCTCTTTGAAGTAGTTCTGCTCCTGCTGATACAACTTCTCATATGCCTCCTTGGTATTGATATCCAACTTATGCTTTGTCTTGGGCTTGGGAGGCTCAAATGGACAGGTCAAAATACACATCTTTGCATCTTTTATTGTTTTGCTCATTTGGGGGTGAGAAATATCCTTATCAATGACAATCCCATTGACGAGTTCCGTGTCCTCCAAGGATCCTCCCGGCTTCCCCTCCATACGAATCATGTCAAAGTTGACGTCTTTACGGTCCAGGTCTGCTACCCCCAGCACAGCGTTCACGGCAATCTCTGCCATTTTGCGTTTCTCCTCATTGATAATCTTCGAGCTCAATGTAGTCATAGCCGTAGCAACCAATGGCTCAACATTATCCTTTGAAAATTCCACCCTATCCGCAATAGCATTCAAATGTTCAATCGCCACATCTGCCGCCTTCTCATACCCCTCAGCAATACGAATGGGATGAATTCCCCTCGCGAGGAGTTTCTCCGCCTGTTCCAACAATGATCCCGCGAGGACCACAACGCCCGTCGTTCCATCACCAATTTCATCGTCTTGGGAAGACGAAAGTTCCACCATGAGCTTGGCTACTTGGTGATCCACATGCATGCGTTCGAGAATGGTTGCTCCGTCATTGGTGATAGTTACGTCGCCATCGGGGGAGACGAGGATTTTGTCCATTCCTTTGGGGCCGAGAGAGGACCGAAGGATTTTGGATATGGAGGTGGCAGCTAGGATATTGGACTGGTAGTTTAGAATTTTGCAACGACGAGGATTAGATTTCTTTGAAGGTCCTACTGCACTTTTTTCGCTCTCTTCCATTCTGGATTGATACTCACCTTTACAGCCTCTGATCCCTTTACCCTTGCTTTGGCCTGCTGCTCTTTCAAAATAATGAAAGGGCGACCGTATTCATCTGCAAGAAGAAATGGCAGCGAATAAATAATACGTCAATTAATGCAATGCAAATAAAGCGAAATTCAAAGAGCTCAATATAATCTACCCAGATAGAAATAAAGCAGCGCGAGAATGAAACAATGCGCCACCGTCGAGCGGCATCCGACAAAACCAAACGAAATTTGGCATCCTCAATTCTGCGCCATGGACAAGCGACCGTTTTGGGCCCCGAGTGAACTCACCGTATACCATAGACATGATAGAAATATGAGTCTGTTACTTATGCAGGGTCAAGAGAGAATGTTATGGAGGTCGGGCAGAAAGACGAGAGTATTGTTGTTCAGATTCCCAGCGTTTCGATTGGTCTCGATAATTATTGATCGTCGTTTGAAATTGTGAGAAATCTGGAGGGGATGGAATTGTGCGGTTGGCGGCTAGTCGGTGGTTTTACGGTTGTCATTGCTCGACAAAAAATACTGTCATTAATTTTACGTAGGAATAAGTACTATTTGAAATTCCAAATGATTATTAACAAAATGACAAAAGTTCAAAGTTATTAGTTCGATAGCCCTTTTGTAGCCACAGCTATCGTTGCTCCTCTCCCGTCGTATTCATCCGAGCCGAGCCGAGAGATAGAGCCGAATGAACCTGAGCACTGGATCAGTCCCCACCAACCCCACGCCTTGATGACGCCTAACTAACCTTCTTGCTCAGCACATCACAGATCTCCTAATTCAAATGCCTCGTCTTTGATCATCGGGGAAAAGATAATACCTAATTCATCGCAACATTCGACGCGCTTGTGCTGCTTCAATAATCGTTTCGGTTTGAAGGAAAGTCAGGTGTGTGAAACTAGTTCCCAGCTATCATTGGCCAACAAGACATTATGGTGAATACCACAGAAGCCTTTTCGCTAATACTCGTGGGGGCATTTTGGGGGTGCACCAATCCCCTCATGCGCAAGGGATTCGTTGAAACAAAATCCACCACAGAAAAAAATAAAGGGGCCAACAGCAAGGACACCAATGGTGGTGCCAAATCATTCATATGCAAAAAGCTTGCCCTTCTCGCCAATATCAAAGTTTGGCTTCCTTACCTAATCAACCAAATGGGATCACTTCTCTACTACAAAACGTTGGCATCTTCCAATCTCACTCTGTCAGTACCAATATGCAATGCGACTGCCATGGTATTTTCAAGTATCACTAGTGCTATTTTGGGGGAGAGGGTGAACCAACCTGGGAGGGCGGCATTGGGTGTGGTTTTGGTGCTTTCGGGAGTTGCGGTCTGTATGTATTCAAGTGAAGATGGGGAGATAGGGGGAAATTCCGAAGATGGGGAGGTCATACACCATGGAGAGCTGTAATATTATTACCAAGGTGTGATGCAACAATATCAATACATAGGAGCATGGACTTGTGAATATTGAAGCGAAATCGACACCATGATAATGCCACAAATCTCTGGTTTCTCTTCGTGTGAGGTTTTCTTATGAATATCTAGAGAACAAGCAAATCGCTGGGGAGCCTACATCTAGTAGGTGCAATATTCATTATCATCATATCTCTGCCCCACTCGGAAGAATATGCATCAGGTCTCTTCACCAGAGTTGGAAAAAGAAAACGGGTTACCGCTTCTGTAAATAGGACATGCTGCGCACCAAAAGATGTTCGTGGTGCCCGGTCAACAGAAAATGAAAAGCTGGGCTTTTGCCAACGTTGCATAGGAAATGAATTCTTTCCCAAAGAAATAAACCGATGTGATCGTTGAATATTATAACTACAAGAATACACACTCTCTGTTGTAGTTTTTTCATTAAATACCCACTATGCTATAGTTTCCAGAAATCGGAACCGCATTGCAGCAACTACCACCATTTTAATATTAGATCTCTAGCCATGCACATCATGTGTAGAAAAGTGAAAAGGAGAAGATCCATTATGCTTCAGCTCGCCATTCGCTGTTTGTGTACACAAATGAAACCTCCCGATCACAACCCTCGAGGAGAGGATGCTCAAAGAAAAAGACAGCATTCGTCTCTTGGTCTCCTTCAATCTTTTTGACGCCACTCCCCGCTGAAATGGTTACAATCTCTGCTGCCAAGTTTCTCCATTGCCCATCTGCTTCAGGAGCAGTAGTCAAATCTTGCAAGTACCCCGCTGCATCCTGCGCACTCAAATCCATCGGCACAAATTGCGAGACAAATCCCTTACGGTCGTTTGCGGCTATCAATTCCACTAGCTGGTCCAGTTTTATTTGAAGGGATCGAGATGTTGTCTGGACACATGATAATTCTTCTTCGGAGGGTCCATCAGATGGGTAGGCTGTGGGTGCAGCTGGACTTGCGGCGGGCGCGCTTGGTATTGATGTTGCTACGGCTGCTATCGGTGGAATAGCTTCATTACCATTCGTCTTGGCGCTCTTCGGGTTTCGACTCTTTTTCCCCATTATGTTCAGTTCGTGTTTGCGGCGGCGGTGGAGCACTGTGTCGAGATGATTATTTAGATTTATGTGCCCTGCTTCAGCCTGCTTTTGCATTTTGCAACGTAGGGCGTACAATACGAGAGATAGAGCACCGCAGTGTAAAACCTTTCGGGGGAATGACAATGCCCCCCCCTTTAGAGGATGGGCGACAGACAGACCGGGACGTTGGATGTTGCCACACTAAAGGACGCGGAATTTATAACTTTACGTTCTATACGCCTATAATCCGCGTCCTATAGTATATTCGCCGACCGACCTCAATTCACCTCAACTCTGAACGATAATCCTTAATAACCATGGCGACTCGAGCACTAAGCCAAGCGGCACGTACTGCCACATCCAGAGCTGGGGCAAGCAGAGGGTTCTCTGTCTTGACTGCCACTGAGGAGTTCCCTGGGTAAGTTTTTCGGTGCATGTTCTCCGGTTGAAACCGACAAAAAGTTGGCCACACTGACGTTGGATGTGCCGATGACGAGAGATTGAACCGCTTTGTCAGCCGTCGTCTAACAGCCTTTCGCTTGTCACCAAAACTCGACAGACTTCCCTCAACCTCTCCCGCCCCTAAAAAGGGAAGCGTTTCTTCCGTAACCACCCTCCCCTCCGGCCTCACCGTCGTCACCGAAAATGCCTCCTTAACCTCCACTGTCGCACTAACGTATCCCAACGCCGGTTCGTCGAACGAGGCCCCTACCGAGGGAGGTGCGTCGCTCGCGAACAGATACCTCTCGTTCAAATCGGGGAGTGGTCTTTCGTCCGCGATTATTATTCGTAATTTGGAGGATGTGGGAGCGTCGCTCTTTTCGAGCGCTGGACGGCGGGGTGCCACCATTGGGTTTACCGCCGCGAGGGAGAATGCAGCGTTTGTTGCACCGCTTTTGGTTACAGGTTGCTCGTTTGAGAAGTGGGATGTGAAGGAGGCGCAGAAATTGGCAGGTATCGAGGCCGGGGAGGCAAACTCCAATGCTCAGGTGAGTTACATGCACCTTGGTTGCTAAGTATTAAAATTACTTTTTGCTTCATGGTGTTCCTTCTGTCTAATATCTTTGTTTTCCATTTTGACTATTCCAGGTTGGCCTCACGGATCAAATCTACGCAGCCGCCTACGGCGCTCAATCTTCTTTGGGACGCTCGTACTACACTTCGGGAGCTAGCAAACCATCCATCGTGTCCTTCCGCGAACGCGCATACACCCTCAACGGTGCAGTCCTCGCCGCCACCGGCATTTCCGACCATGAGGCATTTGTTCGCATGATCGAGGACGAATTCCCTGCCTCCGCTCCGGGAGCAGAGGCGGCAGCGTCTGCGGCTTCGGGTTACATGGGAGGGGAAGCTCGTCTATCGGCTCCCTCGACGGGATACGCACATGTGGCGTTGGCATTCGAGGGACCCACATCCGTCCCAGTGTCGAATGTGTTGAAGCATTGTCTTAGCTTGAGTGGTGCATCTCCATTTGCCGCACCGGGACTTATGGGTGTTTATGGAGGAAGCGCTCCTGGAGATGCATCGGCCACTGTGGACGCCTTGTCAAAGGCAGTGGGCGTTGCCCCCTCAGCAGATGTTGTGGCAAAGGCAAAGGCAGCTGCTAAGGCGGAGGCACTCATGGCGTTGGATGGAGGAAGTCAAAGTTTGGCTGATGCCATGACTGCTTCCGTTTTGGATTCATGCGGTTTCAGTGCCAATGCGTTGGCTGAGTCATACGACAGTGTTTCAGCGGATGATGTCAGCAAGGCGTATTCGGCCATGTTGAAGAGTGAATTGTCTCTTGCGGCAGTGGGTGATATTTCAAGTGTTCCATACCATGCAACTATTGCAGGTCGGTTTGCTTAAGAGAGCTCATTCAATAAACAGAGGGGGGGGTTGATGGTGCTGAGTTTATAATTTGAAGTCACGCCACAAATATTGAGAGAGATAAACAACAAATCAGCAGGTATGATACCTAAAATGAACATTCTTGTGCTGGTCGAAAGTTGATCTTTTGGGAGATATGTGTAATCCCATCAGATTTTGGAAAAGAAGTAGGGACTAATAAATGAATTTGCTTTCCTTAGTATGCAGCATATCATTTTTACTATCACTTCAGGCTTTCTTGATTGCCATATTTTCCAACTCATCCTCCATAACATCAGAACGACATTTTGCATATTTCACATGCTTTCGAATACCCGTCTCAGGGAAGAAACCTATTATTCTTTCTTATGGCACATATACAGTTANCATGATGGAATCATGAGCCAGAGAGACGAATAAATAACAAATCAGCAGGTCCTAAAATGGGCATTCTTGCGGTTGAAAGTTGGTCTTTTGGGAAACATAAGTTAATCCTATCAGATTTTAACAAAGTTTCCTCACTATCGAACACATCGTTGATACTATCATTTCAGTCTTTCTTGCTTGCCACATTTTCCAACTCATCTACCATACCATCTAGAAGAAATTCTGCATACTTCACATGCATTTGAATACCAGTCTCAGGGAAGAAACCTTGTATTCTTCCTTTTAGCACATCTATGCAGTTACCATGAAAGACTTTTCGCAGTTTTGGATCAAATGCAAGCATTGTGCATCCTCTGAAATTCAACCCTTCTATCTGGTATGCACAGATGAGTTCTAAAGGAGCTTTCACTGTGACTTTCCATTGCAAGTATTGCTCATTCAGTTTGAAATGCGTTGGAAGAGTTGTTGCCCCCTCCGGATACGAAGAGAACAAAGTATTCAAAGATGATAAAACCACCTTCTCTCCCATAAAACTCTTTGATCCAAAGAATGCCCGCCCTAAGGCATCTGATGGAGAAGGGTGGCTTGCAAGGTAGTCACTACATTCATGACTAACTCGCTTTGAAAACAGATCGACATATGGTTGCATCTCGTCATCATCATCTATGAATTCTCGCCTTCTCCGTCGCATTTGTTGTCCGGTTAATGCCCCATCAACACCAAAATTATTGAGCACAGCCCAATCACGTAGACCGTCGGCGTTGAATCCTCCTGGCAGTGATGCTTTTTTGAAGCAAGTTTTTGAGGTGGAAGACGAAGAGGAGAGACGTTGAAGTACGAGTATCTGCGCGCCCCTACCAAGTCTTAAGTTGGAAGCTAGCCGCTGTGAGATAGACATCATGGTCCTTTCCCGGCCGTGTGGATGAGGTGTATTGTAGTTTGTAGTGGTGAGCGAGGAGGAGAAGAAGAGATGAGATACAAAATAAAGCAGGATCGCACAGGATAGATAGAGTTCCAAGTTGAGCCAACAAAGCACAAACAAAAATGATGGCGGGAAAAAAGATAATTCGTGACTAACCCATATCTTATTGTATCCTACGCTGACTCGTGACCCATCCATCACCGCCTAACTAAAACAACCATCCACCACAACCACAGAACCGACCAACGAACATCCAACACAACATCCGCAGACCACCACAAAGGGATATCGTATTGCTATTGGTCCGTTTCATCCACGTCTTGTCATCACCACCTCCACAAATCGCGCTGCCGTAAAGAAATCCGTTAAAATGAACGCTCGTATGCACACACTCACCCGGAGACAAAAAAAGATGAGCAGGAGGCTATCTCCGGCAGTCACAATGATGCTGGCATTGACTAGCATGCATCGCTCTACACCAGGCTCATCGTCTTTCCCTATGCACGCATCTGCATTTTCTTTTACACCAGCAACTATTCGCGCCCATACTCCCACGACAATAACAAAGAGTACCTTATTCAATTCAAGATTGAACAAAATAGGCAGAATAGCAAAAAGTTTCGACCTGGACGAAATCCTCTCAAATGAAAAAGAATTCGCTTCAGTCGAGGAGGAAAATCTATCATCATTCAAGAGTAAGAGGGGCAACAAAAGGAATCAAAACAAAGATAGTAAGAAAAGGATGATGAAGGAGAATCTGAAAAAGGAAAAGCTGGAAAAACAAGTTATGAAAAAGAAACAAAAGTCTTCTGGTACAAATGAAAATAACGACAATGCAGTATGGTCAGGCGATATCAAATCTGTCAATGATGATGACACATCTGATGACGAATCGAGTATTGATTACGCAAATCTGATTAAGAATATTGACTTTGTAGCATTAGAAGTGCCCGCTTCTCTTAATGGCAAGAGACTCGATACGAAATTGGTGGAGTTGTTAAACAAAGTCAACGATGACGCTGAAAACCCTACATCCATCTCTCGTTCCCAGTGTGGAACACTCCTATCCCACGAATGTGTCTTCATTGTTTCACCCGAGAATGCAACTGAATTCACCTCTGCCTTGCAAGCTCATAAAAAAGAAACAACAACCGAAGAAGAGATGGTGCCTCACAGTCTTATTGAGCAGCTCAGTTCACCCATCTCACGCAAATCTCACTCCTTAGAGACATCATCTATCCTGATCTACCCATCTCGTGAATCTCTTCTTTCCTCGTCTTCTTCCTCCCCACTGCTTTCCAATTTTCTTCCTCCGAACGAGATCATTGCGCAAAATATTCCTTTGGATGTACTGTTTGAAGACGAGCATATGATCGTCATAAATAAACAAGCTGGAATGGTAGTGTAAGTTTCTTTTTCTGAATCGTTCGAGGTTTACAAAAGAATTTCATCTTCTTTATCAACTATTCTCATTTTCTACCATCGTCATGTCTTGAAGTCACCCAGCTGCTGGTAATTGGGATGGGACAGTGGTTAATGCCCTGTCGTACTATTTAATGAACGTGAGTCCATTTGGTGCCGGAGAGTTTTTTGCCGACGACGCAGAAGAAGACGAAGATTCCGATGACTCAAGTATTGCTAACCAAGATGCTGAGGTCAACCAAGACAATGCAGTCACCAATTCAATTTCCACCCTCCGCCCTGGTATTGTGCATCGCCTCGACAAAGGTACTACAGGAGTTATGGTTATGGCGAAAACATCCACAGCACTTGCAACTCTCTCTGAAGCGTTTGCTGATCGTGAGGTCAAGAAGCAATACCTCGCTGTGGCGATTGGTAACCCAGGGGAGGATCAGTGGATCAATAAGCCAATTGGAAGGCACCCAATTCATCGTCAGAGGATGAGGGTTGTGCCAGATCCAAACTCTAACATGTATCCTGGGGGTCAAGCTCGCTTAACTGGTGCAAGGTCGCCAGCAATGACGAAGGCAGGAAGGCATGCTCTGTCCCATATCCATACTATCCATTATGACGGTAAACTATCTGTTGTCGAAGTCAAAATCGCAACCGGCCGGACACATCAAATCCGTGTGCATTTGCAAGATCATGGTACACCAGTTTATGGGGATGACGTGTATGGAATGTCAGATTGGAACAAAGCATTGAGTGCTCGGAGAGGAGTGATCAGGCCATTGTTGCACGCTCAGAGATTGGAAATCAATCATCCAGTGACAGGTGAAGCTATGGTGTTTGAAGCAAAAGTTGCAGATGATATGATGGGAGTGATCAAGGCTATTTGGCCAGCAGGAGAGAAAATTGAGTTCTGATTACTCTTCGATATTATGATATTACTTCTAAATCTAAAAACATGGTCGCCTCCCTTCTTGGAAAACATCATTCCCATTCCGTGTGGTTCGGCAAATTGAACCTCCTTGTCCCCACATCGAATTTCCATCTGCTTCCCCTCGTCGCTGTCGAAGAGTGTGATGATGATTTGAAAACGTCCTCGGTAATTCTTATCCGAATGCCAGTGAAACTCACCACCATTGATGTACTCTGACAGAAGTTGTTCAAAGTGTCCTGATTGAATTTGAGAGCAACTCATACCCAGTGATAGGCACTAGTAGTATGAAGTTATGAAGTATGTCTTCAACAGGACCATGGTAGATAATTCGTTACTGATACAGTGCCTTGTCCAGAGAGAGAGTAAATGAAAATTATGAACGTTACGTCTGCATGACAATATTACTAGTGAGAACTACTGATCACCCGGTCGAGACCTAAGCCCTAACAATAGTTATTTTTGGATGGGTAACAAGCCCGGTACCTAGTCGCCCTCAACTAGTGAGGGAGCGATAAGGCAATCTTCTCCTTTCCTTTTGATTTACTATAATTTCACAGGTGCTGGCCACTACCACCATTTGCTTAAAACTGAGCAACAGAATATAGAGAGAGACTCTTCTTTCCAACGATTGTTGCAGCAGTGAAAAAATAGGGGCAAACAATTCCATTTGATCACATCTCTTGGATAAAATCCAGCAAGGACAAAATTCCTAGCTCT